>JAQIXA010001218.1:0-27248 GCA_034699045.1 Nanhermannia cf. coronata Gr-Ori-00579 | reverse complement strand
GTTTTGTCTTTAGGGGTAAAGAGGTTATGGAAAATGTCCTTAGGGACAAAATTTTAGGGGTTTTGTCGCATCACCCTATCAAAGGACTTTATAATATAAGGACCAAAGCTACGAGTATACGGACGAGTAAGTCAAAGTTGATAATATTATCTACTCGAGATTGAAAAAAGAAATCTAATTATTATAAATTGAAGTCCGATTTTTGAGGTATGAAGCCATGAAATAGAATCAAAATAAAGATCTAGAACATTCTATATGTATTTCCTTATACTATTTTGTACACAAAGATAGGACAAAAAATCAATTTCAATTTTTTTTATATATCATCTAAAAAGAAATCGAAATTGAAGTTTAACCAACCAACTAGTGAGTAAGTGGAAAAAATGTAACTTTTTCTAAGATTTCTATTTCTATTTATTATTTATTTTGAAATGTATTATCATTTCAAGTACATTACCTATAATACTTTTGATCAAATTTCAATTTCCCGCTTTTACTACCTATATAGGTATAAGTATTCAACTATAAAATAGAAAAGATAAATATAATTCTAAAATTAATCTAAAAAAGATACTTTGAATTGAATTGAATCAAGCTTAAATTACACAAGTCAGGTGTAAATTACCTATACTATCAGTATTAAAAAAAAGCTCAATTTTACAATTTTTTTCGAAATACTCGTATGATACTAATCCTAAGTTATTAGTACGACCTAATGATAATTCTATAAAAAATCCAAAATAATTTGAACTTGTCCTTATTTATCTATAGCTTTTTGAAAATCATTCATTTTTATATATAAAAAACGTCAATGGCTTCAAAATTCTCAAAAAATAAATGAAATTTTGCAAGAAAGATACTCAGGATTAGCATAGATATTCTACTGATATATTGAATAGGTAATTAACGACTAAAGTTTAATTTCATACAGAGGTAAAGTTAGACCAAAAATATAGGGGTAAATTCAACCAAAATAGGGATGAGCTGTAATTAACTAGAATTTTCTAATTTTCTAGACAAAATTTTACAACTTTTTGAAAATTGGAGACGAGCTAAAATTCTCATCTAACTAATGATGATATGACACCATATTATATAGGGTACCTATATTATTATTATGAGTCCAACTCCGAAATTTGAAATTCGAAATTTCATACAAATTATGGACAAAAGTTTTTTTTGTCCATAATGTCCAAGTGGACCACTTGGACAAAAGTATCTACCTATCCTATGTATGATAAAAAATGAAAGAAAAAAATCTATTCAATCCTTATGAATACTCGTACATATACCAGTACAAGGATACTATGACTATGTAAAGGATAAAAGTATAAATTTATAAATTTGAATTTATGATCGTTATAAAATTGACCTCATGCGTAAAACTACATATCCCCATAACCCTTATACATATGACATAAAATTGTATCTCTGGTATTTTTTGGCCTATATTATATGATCCTTGTATGTACAAGGGTTGAATACTGATATATTATTTTTATATTTTTTTTATAATTCTATAACTAATACATACTACATACATAGGTATATGGTGATATATATATTTATTGATGCGAATATTACCTTCATTTCAAAAAATATTATTAAATAGAAAAATTGTGACCAGAATGACACGTACAAAATGCTGCTAGTTGAACTAAAGGACCCTTAATAGTAGGTACTCGGTTATATTTTTTATTTTTTTTACTATCATGTACTCTATATAGGTACTTTGAGCTTTCCAGATCCTTTTAATTTCATTTTTTTTCGTTAAGGTCGGTAGGGTAATAGTAATAGTATAGGGTAATGAAAGTAATAAGTTTAATAATGAATTGTACATTTAGATTTGGATAATAAAAGTGTTGACACCCTACCGATTTACTAAATTTTACACCCTTATACAAGACCCTTAAATATTAGTACCCTGTAGCTCGAAATACTAGACTTTTTTGTATAAAATTGCCCAAATTCTTGTCTGTTTTTTGTATGTATATATTCTAATTAAAAGTTCAAAGAATTAGAAAATAACTTAACCTATCAAAGACAAAATATTTGTCATTTTACAACCTTGGAAAATAGACCTAAAAGATCATTTTGGGTCAAAATCGCCAAAATTTATGTCTGTTTTCCAAGTATTTTAGGATATTTTTCAATAAATTCAGTTATAGATCCTTATTAGAAATCAATAAAATTAAAAATTATCAAAGCTTTTTATATTTTTTACCATTTAGATCACAATTTCAAAGATTTTTGACTGGCTCAAATACAGTTTTAAAATTGTTTTAAAAGAGAATTTGAAGCTTTTTATGAGGGTCAAAGCATTATTTATTTACTGATAAAATATGAAAAATTTTGTATAGTAATATCCTATATCAATTCCATATGTAGATAGGTACTTACATTGGGAATGAAAAAGTGTGTCTGTTCTGTTTTTTCTAGATCAATACTGCCGATATTATAATGCATTTTTGACATTTTTACAACAAAAAAAACAACAAATTGATCAATTCTCAATGTCAATATGGGGTTTAATGGAAAAATAAATATTTTCTCATGATATCAATCCCTAGATTAGGTACTTATACACTACATACATACATACTAGTGTAAATATATACTGCTACTATGATTATGTATATGAAATAACATGTATATTATAAGGTAGATACTAATCAAAATAAAAATAAATGGAAAAAACTACGAAGTAGAATTGGAAATCGTAATTTGCTTTTGCTTTTTTCGGTGACCAGATTAATTTTTAAAATCAATCCAAAACCAGTCGGTGGGTCGGTCCTGGGAAATAAAATTTTGTAGGCAAATTGAAACCACATAGGAAAATTTTGTGGTGTTTGGTAAAACCACAATAAAGACTCCAGACAAATAATAATAGATACAATTTATAGAGCCTTTATTGTATTTCTGGATAAATGTAAAAAAAAAATAGGCCAGAAAATGAATCAAAAAAAGGAGTTTGGAAAACGCATCAGTGGCAATTCGTTTTTTAAGCTAATACATTTTCTTACGAAAATTGTGAAAATTAGTTTCTAAACAGGTCAAAACACTCAAAATTTCAAAAATTTTAACAATTTTGTATGTAGATAAATACCAATGAAAAAAGTTCAAAATTGTTCAAAATTTTTAAAATTTGACCAAATGAATGCAAGAATTTAGCAAGCATTTTATAAGGAATGTTTGTATTTTGAAAAAAATAACGTTTTCCACTATTGGTATACTTTCTTCTCAGAAAGAACTTTTAATACAAGCCGACTTTTTCATCTTGGAAAAATTGAAATGAATCAAACAAACCACAATTTACAAAGGCCTACTTGTAAAAGTAAAAAGTTTAGCCTTGGACTAGGTCAATACCAAAATGTCAAAAACGATAAATTTTATATTTTTTGATAAAAAATATAAACTTTTCAGGTTCAAAAACCCGCTTTTTGGCATTTGAATTCAAATTAAAAGCCAAAAAATTACCAAATCTACTATTAGGAAAATACAATAATATAATATGTACCTCCTCTTTTATATTTTAGGCATTTTTATAATAGACATTTTGATATGCACATGTAGGATTCCACTAGTAGTATTCCCACACAGAAAGTCTGGCCTTAAAATCTTATTTAAGAAAAAAAAATTTGAACAATTCGAATTGAGATTGAGGACTGAATGTAAATCTCAAGTCCTAAAAAGCTCACTTAAATATGTATCAAAATTTGGTTTAGTTTTTGAATTTTATCAATTTCTTAAAGAAATTGATCGATTAAAACAAATTACTAACACTAACAATCACCTACTATAGATTATGTAATTAAAAAAAATTTATATAGAGTTTGTAGTTTTTTAGGCAAATTTCATTGCATTAAAGTGTTTCAAATCTGCGTCAGACAGACAGACGTCTGAAAAACTAAAAAAATTTACACAACTTTAGTCAAAAATGTATATAATTTGGTTAAATCAGGTATCTTGTTGTATGTACTGATAGTACAATAGTTATAATCAAATTATGGTCTCTAAAACTAGCAAAAGACTCATAGTCTCCATACCTCTGAAATGAATGTTCTAGAAGGAATTTAAGCAAATTATTCAATTAGTATTTAGAGGAAGTAATTAAATTGTCAGTTTTGTTACTTTTGCCCAAATAGATAGGTTTGTCGAATTAATTGTTCATTAATTATACTAGTACCTACTACCAAAATATATGTATGTAAATGACAATTAAATTTTGAAGCGAATTCTTTGCCATACCATAATTCATTTATCAAAATTAACCCACTTGGTTAACTACATTAGTTATATCTTCATACTATAAGTATCTACTAAATGTTAAAGATATAATTATAACCTTCTATCAGTAAAAAAGTAGCTTGTAGTTTTGATTGAAAGGTTTTTTTCTGGCCTATTTTAGGTACAAATTGAGGTTTTTTTAGGCATAAAAATTAGAGATTTTGAAACAAAATACCTATAGTAAATTTAAAATTAAGACTGGAATATTAACAATTCTATAATAAAGAGATAGCAAATTATCATGATTAAGCATATTTATTTTTATTTTTATAACTCGACTGGATATCAAGTATTCTATTGTCATCACAATCAAACTGGCTTATTAATACTTGGGGATTGTATTGTTGTAATATCTTGAATTGTTGTCAAAAATTTCGACAAATTTATTAACAATTTGTCCAGTTTCAACAATTAGTACCCTACTTTAAATATCAGAAAGTTTGTTTAAGCTATTTCCAAGTTAAAATGTAAAATCAAAATTTAAATTTTTGTGGAAAATTGTAATTTTTCATTAGATTTTAAGCATAATTTTACAAATTTTTGCCCAAAATTTTGAAAAAATTAATCAGAATTTCTAATCTTGTAAATTTTTCATGAGATTTTGATCAAAAATTTGCACATTTTTGCTCAAAATTACCTTATAACCTTTTAACAAGGACTGTAGAACCTTCAAATTTTTAGTAAAAGTCACTCGGAAATTCTAATCTTGTAAATTTTGTATGAAATTTTGAGCATAATTTTGAAAAATTTTGCAAAAAATCATCATAAGACTTGACAAGGGGTTCTAAAACTTTCAATATTTTGAAAAAAATCACACTGAAATTCGAATCTCGTAAATTTTTCATGAGATTTTGAGCATAATTTAGCTCGTTTTTGCCCAAAATGACCTTTGTAAGGGGTTATAGAACCTTTAAAATTTTGAAAAAAACCAATCGAAAATTCTAAAATGGATTTGTTAATCTTGCATTGTGTATGTAATTGGGGTTCTAACGAGGCTTAAACTTTTACTTTTTTTTACTTTGAAGATATTTCTTTTTAGGGTCTGATCCTCTACTGTAGTAGGTATTTTGTGAATGTAAATTGTAAATGCTTCCCCATCATCATCATTATCTTCATCATTTCATTGGGAGAAACATAGTGAGTTGGTAGAAATACTAGAATTCTAGAATAAAATAAAATAAAATAGTGGTTGTGCCTGATCTATCTTTAAAAAGAATAATCCGAATTTTCGGGGTTTTCTTTTCGGATCCGATAATTACAGATCCTTGCACAGACATTCCCTTTCACTTCCAGACATTCAATTGAAATCCCCTCGATCATATACAGTATCTTTCATATCTATATCTTTACAAAAATCTCAATTTTTCAATATAATTTTTTCATGTAAATCAGTAAAACTTAAAATTTCATAGAAAAATCTCACAATTTCTCGATTCATAAATACTCTTAATTATCAAAATAATCCATTTTTTGACGTAATTTATAATTTTATAAGTATTTGGGTGAGATATTTAAAGGTTGTGTCGAATGAACCTGTATATCTATAAGGGTATTATTACATAAGAGTTAAACTTACACTAGAATCAACTCTTTTTTTTTTTTTACTTTTACTTTTACTTACAAGTATAAAGTATCAGTACAAATAGATAGAAAAGTATCTTAACAATATTTTCAATTCAAAGTATCTGAAAACTCAGCACGATTTTTTTTTCACTCAAAAGAAATGTGTAACTTGTAAACTAAGGATAAGTATAGTAATAGTATAAGGGGAAATTTCTTTTCAGATTTGTAAATAAAATGATAAAATGAATGAATGAATGAGTACTATGTATTATGTATAGTAGGTACTATTATTTGTATTTACAAAGGACATACTTAAATAATATAGTCAATGACACGAATCCAAAAATGAGATAAAAATACTAATTTTTAAACCCTTTTTAAACTCAAAAAAGTTCAGAATAATCCAAGACTTTAACAGTATTTAAAATTTTTAAATAAATAATTACTATTAAGTGTGCTGAATTACTATTGAATTACTATTTTAAAAAATTAAATCAAAAATCTGGTACTTTTACATGAAATAATTTTTTCTAAAATTTTTGGTTTGATTAAATGAATAATTTAAGATGTCTCAATTATCTCGACTTTAATTTCTAAAATATTTTTATAAATATGAGACACCCTGTAGAGTCCTGATGAGTCCTTATGCATCTATACCCGTTGTAAAATTATATTGAAATAAATGAACTCAACTTCTCGATTGTTCTCCAGCCGAGCTAATCTTTGTAAAAAAAAATTCTGGACTTTGAAAATTCAGAAGCCCAAAACAGATACACAGATACTTGTATCAGTACTAGTACTTATTTAAGGGTACTTTTCAGTATAATATGTATTTGTATGTAATGAAACCCCCACTTGATTTCCAGTCACTTTGTATTATCATTATTATTACCAGTCTTTTGATATAAAATAAAATTAATAAATAACAAAAACAGGAGAGACAGTACAATAGCCTCATCAAGTACTTTAAAAGTCCCTACAGAATCCATACAAGAACCTCTGTTTAATTCACCTTATATCAGACGGTTAAACCTTGAATTCTCAATAATCAAATTTATAGTCTGTATGTCACCTGGCAAGGTCAAAATTTTGATAAAAAATAAGTTTAAATAAACCTTAAAATTCTTAAACTTTTAGCTTGATATTTTTACAATTTTTCAAGATTTAAATTGAAAAAATAGCTTTATAGAGAAATTTGGCTTTGGATAAAATCTACAAGAGATATTTAGAAATACATGGTCCAACTGTTCAATCAAAATCAAAACTGAGACTATGAGCACAATACTCATTATTACTTTTAACAAATTTAGAATCACCGTTGCTGCTTAATTACCCTTTAGAAAATATATACAGAGATAGAAATATATGTATTAATTACGAATTTTTTACAAGAATCCAAATGATGATACCTTTTCTGATGATTACAAAAGTTTTTGGCTTTTGTTTTCAATACAGAAATATCCTTAACTAATGATACTATTATTGTACGAGCGAAGCGAGCACTTACTATTCAATCGTCTCTCTTTTTTTTTCTCAAAATAAATCAAAAACTATAGGCCAATTTTTACCAAATATGCATATAGGACTCTTATAAGGTCTATAGATGTGCCATTTAGATAGAAATTCAGATTATTTTATTACAGATATTTAACTAAAGAGTAGTTTTTTAAATCCTAGTATGTATATATTAGGTATGTAAGTTTATTTGCAAACATTTTGAGTTTTCTCCAAGTTTTGAAAACTTTTGTATGGAATGTTAATGATTAGACCAAATATGTATCTACAAATATCCATATAGTAGAAGTTGATACAGATAATTTAATAAATAGAAAGAGATCCAGTTTATTTCATTATAACTATTCTATTCTATTATTTTCAAAATTTCTAAATTCACTACCTTATATCAGTGAGTACATACTAGAGATATACATACAGAAGAGCTTTTTATGTAAAGAGTAAAGACTAAGGAAATAGGGGGAGAAATAAAACCCCTTTTTACTATGTACTTGCATTGCAAGGGAAACTTCAAAGTAAAAACTTTTTCTCAAAAATTTTGTTAGAAATTTTCAGAGGTATTCAATCAGACAGTGAATTAGCTCGTTTTCTAAATTTAAAAAAAAATATCTAATCAAAAAATTTCAAAACTAAACACCTGCAGGTTATTTTTATTTTGGTTTAAAAATCGTTTTTTGAGAAAAATTTTACCTAAAATTTCAAAAACTGTAATTTGAATCTCATATTTTCTTAAATTAAATGAAATTTTTTGAAATTTTGCTTCATTTTACTAAAACTTAGCTACTAATTAGTCTCCAAAAGTCTCCAAAAGTCGAATTTTTTGCACTTTTTTTAAAATTACCTTTATAATCAAAATTTTAAGGCTTTTTCAGTGACCTAGAGGTCAGAAATCATTCATACACCTATATTACAATTGTATTATCTACAGTATAATACAGTTTGAGAATATTTTTTGAAGTTTTATGATAGTTTTAAGCAATTTTTGAGATTGTACCTATGTATCTAGTAGTAGAAGGCTAGTGTGAATTCTTGGATTTGAAAATCTGAAATAGTTTCAAAAGATAAAATAAAATCTCTTAGATATTTACTACTACAAATGTTCTTCAATGTCTTATGGAGGGTGTTTCCTTATTATTATTACTTATTTTCCTGCAATTTCGAACTATCTAGTATATTATTTGTCCTATTATACTTATATAATAATCATACATTTATAGTATTTATATAAAAGAACCATCCTGATCTTGAAATCTTGTCGAAAAGAAAGAAAATAGTTTCATTTTATCATTTTATATGACAAAGGGTGGGATAAACCATCGGACTTTGTGAAATTCCTTCCTGTCGATCTAAAACTTGAAGTTGCCGACAAGAAATGTATACAAAAAAAAGACAAAAAACGAGATGAAAATCGATGATTTCCTTGAAAAGTGAATCATCTTTTTATCACTTGATTTTGATGGAAAAATCGACAAAAAGGGGTTGAAATCACTCAATAATTGCACAAAAAATCAATTTTTTTCAAAACTAAGTCTCTATTTTGAAACATAAATCAATCTTTATATCATTTAACTATAAAACTAGCATATTTAAGAGTTAAGATGCATTTAAAATAGATTTTTTGGTAGACCAAAAAAAGTTAAAAATTTCTTTAAAATTGGTCTGTTTGTTTAACAAGTTTGCTAATTGATTCAAAATCTAAAAGATAAATCACAATGGCAAATTTACAGCTTTACAAAATATCGATAAATTTGAACTTGATTTTTTTATCATTTTAAAAAAATATGTTAACTTATTACAGGGGTATATTAGAAATAGTATGGAAATGTTTTGGAAAGGTCAGCTTCTTTTCACCTTAAAAGATAGAAGTTATTTTGATCTGGAATTGTTATATATCTGTAGGTGTGTAGAGATAGCCAAGATATCCTCAAACAAATTTCAGGCGAATAGATACAGTCAAATTTTCAAAAAACGTGCTCGAACTCTCCCTAATCTACCTCTACCATGTACAATTACAGTACAAAAACAGTACTCTTTTTAGTAGGGTATGTTTTTTGGCAAGTTAGATTTATTTCTTAAACTATCTAATGTATCTGTAGTACTATCTGTATTATAGTACTAGATATATTACTATACAAGTACACAAAATCTAATCTTAAATTAAAAGTCTGAGATTATTTTCAGAAGCTCGAGTGTCGGCAAATATGTTGACACGAAAAGTGCTTTGATTTATGCCCATAAGAAATACATTACTAGTACTATTAGGTACTATTCATAGTACTAGAGTAGGGTACTTGAATATACAGGGCTTAATGGTTTATCTCCAAAATTTTGTAAATTTTGTGAGCCAAAAACTCTCGAGTTTAATTATAATCCAATCTCCTATCAAAATATTACTCATTAGCTTCAAAACCTCACAAATTACCAAAGTTAAGGCCCGTTTATCACACTCCTAATCAATATACATAATATACATATAATAATTTTATACATCAGCTCATATAATATCTAGTCAAGTTAGTCATTTAAATACAAAGTTTCTCAAAAATGAGGAAACTTCTATTGACTTAATGCTTTTAAAAAATTAGAAAATTTAAACTACTTTTAGAATTTTATCAGGTACTTGAGTCTATTTTTTGTTTAGGAATATTTATAGGCTATCTATAAAAATTTCAATTCAAATTACCAACTTTTATGGGTTAAAACTAGTTTTAAAAACTTATCAGAACTATCCCTAATCTACCCCTATTTGTAATTAAATTATCTCAAGTAGATATTTTTTGCATAAATTTTGAAATTGATAGTTTTAAAACACCTTGTATAAGTATATAATTTAAATTACCTAATGACCAAATTTTGCACCAACTGAACCTAAAATGCAAATTGGTTTTTTGGAGTGGTTGGTGCTGAAACATCTTAACCTCACTTGTCAAATACCTGAAGGCATCCAAGGCCCTACTCCTATATAGATAGCTCTACTGGATGTAAAATAAAATTTTAAATATGACTTTCATTAAAAATCAAATAACTTGTCAGTCAGTCGGACTTTTCCTGAGTGGGCGGGGACCCTTAAGCTTCACTTAAAACCATTTTTTATACTTACAATAAGATAAGATCACACTTAAATGCATCTACTATCTTAAGTACCAATGTACATGAGAATATGATCTAGTATAGTTTTACATTATAATATATTGATATTCGAATGATTATTTCAGTTCTTTATTTATGACTAAATGTAGTTCATATCTCGTACCTATGTAGAATGGCGGAGGGTATTAAGTTTTTTTTAAAAAAAAAAAAGTTCTCGGGTGCTTTTAAAAAACTAATTCAAATGGACCGCTGTGATTTCGAATATGAAAATGCCAAGATTTTGAGATATTTCAGTTTATTGCTAGCTCGCATCCTATTTCAAAATTAGTCTATAGATATGTATAAATAGGTGTAGATTAGGGAGAGTACGGATAAGTTTTGAAATTTGGACAGAATACCAAAAAGTTGGTATTTTGAATTGAAATATTTACATCTAAATCTAGAGATGTACCTAGATAAACTAGATATCATTCTTAAACAAATATTAGGCCAAAAACTCAGTGAAAACAGGCTGTTATAATTTCAAAAACTCATCCAAACAATCCCTAATCTACCCTTTGTTTAAAACTTTATCAAATTTTGAATTCTTGAAATGATTATTAGGAAAATTTTGAGCTTTTTGAATGTTATGAGCTTTTTTTCAAAATTTTAGTATGCCAGGAGCTCATGCTTGGACTTCAACGGTGAACTAAATGGGTATATAAATCAAAGGTAAGTAGCTCGGCTAATGAATTTCGATGACCCTTTTAATCTAAATACTTGGCCCTTAAGGCTTATAATATAGTATAGGAACTAGGTTGAAAAAAAACTTGAGAAAATTCTACTCATTTAAGGGCCAGTCTGCATAGTCTGTCCTTGACTTTTTAAAAATCTCATCTAAATCACATAATAAATTACTTTTGTGCATTTGAACAACTTTTTAGAGGCTCATTTTAAGCTATAAAAATCCAATTCTAGTCATAATTTGTAGATTTTTGGCTCTTAAAAGTACTACCGAGTGTTATGCCATTAAATTAACTGGATGGTCACAAGCAAATATATCGTAAAAGTACGAAAATATTCTCAAAAGTTAATAAAAATTGTAAAGTTGATAGCCTATTACAAACTATATCATCGACAATCAGATTTTTTAACCTAACTTGATCAAACTTAACCTAGTCAATCAAACTTGAGAGTAAAATGAGATTTTGGGCCAAAAAAAATCAAATTTTCCTTCATTTTCTAGATCGTTGACAGTAACCCTTTGTTAGTATTAACCTTATAAATTTAAATACATACATTTTTTTCTGATCATTTTATAACTTTACTTGTGCACTTTTTAGGTTTGTCAATCGATATTTCTCAGCCTTTTTTTCTTCAAAAAAATTGGTAAAAAAAAGTATCAAATGTAATTTGGAAAAGGTAGAGATTTCACCTAGAGAATTGGATTTTCCATTTCCGAATTGTCAATCCTATTTACTACATTTCCCAATCTTGAAATTTGAAAAGGTCTATTCTACTGCTAGATACTCAAGGTTGGCACACCCGGCTAAAATATAAATGGCCAAAATGGCTGAGTAAAAAGAACCGATTTACTGGTCAAAATGAAAATTTCAAATAATAAATAGAATTATAGAAGGATTGTATCCATTTTTATTGTTCAATTTCAAATTATTTATTACAAATAATACCTAAAATCAAAATTATTTACAAATACGAATGTTTATACAGGATATCTTATTTTTGTTTATCAGTTTTGGTCATTTTAGCTAATTTGACCATAACTATTTTGACCATTTTTGCCAGATGGCTGGATGAAAATCAATTGCCAACTCTGAAGATACTATTGTAAAATATCTATCTATCTATATTTTATTCTATTTATTTCGATCGAGTTATAAACTTTACAAAAAAAGAACCAAATTGAAGTCGAATTCCGATTTTTTTTGAACAAAAAAAAAGTCAAAGTCAAGTGTCTAGCCATGAAGGTAAGGTATCATTCTAATCAAGTTTTTCAATTTTTTTTGCTTCTATTTTATTTTGTAAAAAAACCATTTATTTTGTATAGGTACTATATAAGATACTCGCTACTTTATTTTTGAACTAAAGATAAGTAAAATAAAGGAATAGTTGTCTTGTCAGGTCCCAGAAACTCTGAGGGTGTCCCAGAAACCCAAATTAAGGTGGACACATAGGGATTTTTGGATTCTTTGGAACCGAATTTTTTTTTGAAATTTTTGTATTTTACTCAAACCCCTGCAAACAAGTAGGTACCATATGCTTCTGGGTATTTAACTGTATATTCAAGAGAAAAAAATTGTCAAAAATTCAAAAACAAAAGTTAAATAATCCAACTTAAATTTTGTTTTTAGAGGTCTTTGTACAATCAAATCCTTTAAAATAATTTCAAAAAACTTTTATAAACTTGAAATTTTTCTAAATAAAATTTAAAAGGCTTTTTCTTTGAATACTTTGGCAGTGTTTAAAGTGTCCGAGATACTTAAATTACTAGAATAAAATGTTCAAAAAGCATAATAACTCATTTTTACCATCGAATTATCTCCAGAGACAATAATTTCCAGTTTCTAAGCTGAATGTGCCGATGTGTGAATTTCATTTTTTTATAAATTTAATTCCTACCATGTTATGTATTAAGTACCTGGTCATATGAGTACAGTATGTGTAATTTTAAGGGTACTTGGTCATAAGGGGGTCCTTAGACACAGCCCAGCATCCGACCAAATTTTTCTCGCCTACCTGCCCAGCATTTTGTGTCCGTAACAAAAATTTCAAACTTTGAATTTTTAATGAAAAAAGCCGAGTCATCTTGTACCTTATATACGGACTTGTGTGTTTAATTTCATACCTATTTTGGTTGAATTTACACCTATATTTTTGGTCTAATTTGATCCCTGTATGAAATTAATCTAAAATTTTTCTTTTAGTTTATGTTCAGGTTAGGATTTTTGGTTAATACACAAAAATAGTGGGATAAATTTAACCAAAATGGGGATGAGATTAAATCGAAGCCTTTTTTTATCTATTTCTAAAATTTAAAACTAAAGATATGATTGAATTCAATTTGTTTAAATTCAAACCTCATAAAAATCCAAACTCTTTTCGACCACCTGTCCTTTTGAATATTTTTTTTTTTTTTGATATTTAAAATACCTAGTAGTAGATGACAGGGAAACATGTGCTCATGTCATTTACATGGCTAATAATCTTTCAACAACTTGCATCCCAAAGGACCAATAAGTAAACTTGTGAGAAGTCGACAAAAATAACAAAAAATTAGCTATTTTTGGCTCAAATTTTGTCTTGATGATACATTGATTCTTGTAGCAAGTACGAGGTGATTTACATGACTAAATACCCTTTTTTGATCTATACTGTATTTACAGAAATAGCAAATATTTGAAAAAAGTAGATAAGTGATTACCTAGAACTCGAAAGTATAACCCAAAAAATGGTCTCCGATTTTATTTCATTTTAATTTTGATTGAATTTACCCCTGAGTTTTAAGTCTAATATTAACTTTTGGGTTAATTCCATACAGTAGAAAGTGAGATCCAAAATAGAGGGTCAAATTCAATCTAACTTTAACAAATCAAAATCTAAAAGTTCAATTTTGGCAATTTTAAGTCATCTGAAATACACAAATTCTTGTACTTTTTTGTTGTCTTGTAAATTGAAAATTTTGAGTTTTGTTCCATCCATTATTGTCGAATATGGTTGAAAAATTGTAAAATTTTGAAATTTTGTTATTTTGACTCTTATATGGGGTTAATTCGTATGTGTTTATACAAGTATTTTGAATTTGAGAAACATATGGTACCCTACTGTTAGTAGTAAATTAAATCGAGTATATTTTGACAAATTTATTTCTTAAATGAGTAAAATATAGTTTATAAGTAGAGGGGAAATTACCCTTTTGTTTTTCTAAGTATTTTGTACAATTTCATTAAGATCTTTACTTTAGATTGTAAATTTTGTCCAAAATTTACAATTTTTTTTTAGAAAACTAAATGTCAAATTCACACTTTTTAAGGTCCTTTATTCCAAGTATCTTAAGATAATGAAATAATTCTTTCTTTACAAATCCAAATAAAAATACCACTAAAAAATGAAGATAAGAGACAATTCAAAAATTCAAAAGAGCTGTCAACTTTTCAAGCCCTTAAAAAAGCCTTTGTTTTAAGTTTTAATACAAAAAATATGCAAAAATGTAGTACGAGATATGAAGCTCATTGTTTTTTCTATGATTATTCAGTAAGTAAATGTCATTCTTGTTTAGAATGAGCTGAAAAATCCTCAAATATACACACTTTTAGATACATTTTTTACAGATAAAAAACCAAAAAAGTGTCATTTTGACGAAGAAATTCTCTAAAAATGTAATTGCACAAATTTTGGTTACAGATTTTTCAAAAATTGACTTTTTTATGAGGTTTTCATGTATAGACTTTTAGATTAGACGATAACTTCAAAAGAAATTCGATTTAATTATAAACTTGTGAAATCAAGACACATTTGTACCTTAATTTGACACAAATATTTTGAAATTTTTGAAAATTAAGGACTAAAATTAGGGATTTTGGCTCAAAAAATGCGATTTTTGAATGATTTCTAGCTGATATAAGATAGCGTATTCTATAAAATTGAATGAGTTTTTAACAAGAAAAAGAGAGAGAGATAAAAATCAAAAAAATGTCAAAAAATGGGGACCCTGATTTTGTGTCATTTATGCTGGTGGTGTTGATCCTCATAATAAAAATCATAAATCATTATAAAATAAAATAAATGGCGGGTATTTATAAATTTATGATATTGTTTAATGGCCAGTGTAGTACACATTATTTCCCCATATATACAATAAAATCGACAAGAGGATCTAAAAATCATGTCAACCGGATTTAATAAATGTTTTTCAAACTATTTGAACAATTACATAAGGCCTCGGGTTCAAGTATTGAAGGGCCCTTTTTAGAAAAAAATCCATTTATTTTGAACATTAGTTTAATTTCATCCCTATTTTGGTCGAATTTCCCACTTTATTTTGGTCCGGTATGAAATTAACTCAAAAAATATTTTTAGTTTAGCTTAGATTAAGTTAGGATTTAAAAAATTATTTAGGTTAATTTCATACAGAGGTCAAGTTGAACCAAAAATATAGGGGTAAATTAAATCAAAATAGAGATGAGATTAAATCAGGGCCTTTATTTGTGTATTTTTGTATGCAATTTTAGAAGAGATAAGAGATTTGGATTTTGATTTGAAATAAATAAATAAATGAAATTGAAACTGGTTGATGGCAAACGGTCGACCTCATGCCCATTTCCTATACTCTATTCAGTTTCTATTACAAATATACAATTAATACATTTATAATACCGACTTATATATACTATATAACATGCCTATTTAATCATAATACGAGTATACATGATGTAATATCTGATCTGATGATGAATTATTTGAGAAATTTTATTTATTGGTCATTGTATTCGGATTTTAATAATTGGATGAGTTATGAAAATTTCGGACATTTGACCAATTTTAATTTTATCAAAATAAAACATATACCTAAGTATCATATAGGCAAAAATTAGTCATAAAAACTAGAAAAGACCGGACATCATTTGAAAATATTTTCAAAATTATTCATTAATAGGTAAATAATTCTATAGTAGGAACAATTAAAGTAATTTTGGGTGATTAATTTGTCATATTTCTGCATTAAAATAGCAGTAAGTGTTCAAAGTTTTGATAATTTTTCATAAATTTTTGATAATTTTTGATATTTTTTGATTTTGATCGAGTGTTCATATCCTCATTTTTTTTTGTATCCGATGAATCGAATTATTTAAAATTTCTATATCTTTCTACTTTCCAGGCAGATTGACACTGACACTAGCCCTTTCAAAACCCCATTACAAAACACTATTTATACTTGATAAGTTTTTAAAATTATCTATCGGGTACATAAATAATACCTATCTGAATTCTGAATTGTACTCTATACATGAGGTACTTTGTACTTTGTATTATCGGCTTTACTACCCATATAAAATCCATTTGAAAAAAAATTTGAAACTTTTCGGCGTGTTTATCCTCGAAATAAATGGATAGAAGATAGTGGCGATGGCCGCGGGGGAGGATTACTACTAAACCCTCAAAAAAGCATCTGCACCCACCGATTTGAAAGGTAGAAATATTACAAAAAATTACATAAAATTCAACTAAATATCCAAATTTCAACTTAAATACTACTACTATAATAGTACTACAATAGTATTACCCTACTAGTCGTAAGAAATAAATGAAAAATGCAAATTTTTTACTTTCAAGAAAAACAAAAGTCTCCAGAATTTCATTATTTCCGATTTGTCGGCGGTTGAACAATTCCAAAATTCCTAATTTTGATAGATTTTCCTCGCCGGGAATCCGCTCCACTTACTTTTGCCTTTAAACTTTTGAAATTTTACAAAATAAACATTTCATATATGGGCTCTTATGTATACTTTAGTACTTAAGATTAGAGAAATTGTTCAAAATCTTGATTGCATTACACGTCTAAAGTAATAATTGTCAAATTCAAAAACTTCAAAAATTTCAAAGAGATCATACAGAGGTCTAATTTAAGTATCTAAGTACTTGTGCAAATTCTTATCAAAAATTTGAGATATTTATTATCAGAAATTTACCAAAACGGAAATTTTTCTATTGTTTTAGGCATCAGTATTCAGTATCAAGCTACTCTAATTATCTAAAGCTTATTTATACTGTAAGATACCTGCTAACTTTACTTAAGATTAGTGTATAGGTATAAAGTAAAAACTTGATAAATTTTTAGTAGATTGATATTTTTCTAAAGAGATTTAGGTACCAATTTGCAATTAAAATTGTGTAAAAGTTAAGTTTTAAAGATATTAACAAGAGTTATTTCAGCTTATGAAATTAATGAAAACAAGTTTTTGAGGATATTTTGATATTTTACATCAATATTTTGGATTTTGGACAATGTAGGTATATCTTATAGGATTTAGTATTTAAGATTTGGATCTATGGATTTTGAGTATTTTTGAGTTGAATTTTGAAGGTAGTTTATTGAGCTTTTTGTTGATCCTGAAATCGTTTATGTTCTTGGATGATTATCTCGAGAAATCCCTACTGGCTGGCTCGCATCTTGTTTACTTACTACTCAATTCCTCAAATGTCCTTTGCCCTTATCCCTACTACTATCTGTAGGGTACTATGTACTACTGTGTATGTATATCCATGTTAAACCATGGTTTAAAATCCTCGATATGCCAAATGGTAAATGCTATCTATACTATGTATTTGACTAGTCAATGTATTGAATGTAGTGAGTAAACCCAGTTCTGTGAAACATCTCGAATTTATTCGGATCGAAATCTAAATCTAAATAAACCTTTTGTACGAACACTTTATCTTTCTACAGATCTATGGCCTTAGGCCAACTAATACATTATAATACTATGGATGTACATACATATAATATACCCATTATATATGTAACAGAATGAAAAAGAAATTTCATGTCTGTCTGTCTCTCTATGTTTGTTTGTTTACCTTTCCAAGGATTATTTCCAACTCAAAACAGTCAAAAAAATTTTTTTATTACAATTGACATATGAATACCAAAGTGTGTACATAATCGGGGGATATTTATCAAAGAGATACTTTGAATAATCCGAAGGTTACCCGAGGTCGAATCGATTTCAAAAAAAAATCATTTAAAAAAATGTATGTATCTACTATGTAAATTCTAGAGCAGTCTTTTTGAAAAAATTTAAACCTAGAATTGTAACTTTTAGTAAGCTTTTAAATCTAGTTTGTAAGGCTATAAACTACCCGAGTTGTGTAAAATTTTAACCTACCTTGACCTGTACGTGACCTAAGTGAGCCTTCATCAATACACTCATAAGGATTCATAATTTCTTCACCAGCTCTTTTTGAACTTGAAAATCGTCCAGATCCACCTGAAGAATATTGTGGTGCCCAACCCAAGCGATTTCTTCCAGCAGTTGATCGATCCATCTTTTTCAAAAAAAATTCTCAAAATCTGAAATTAAAAAAAAAGACTCTAGTTTAATTTCATTCCAATTTTGGTTGAATTTATCCCTATAATCTTGGTCTAACTTTACCTCTATGAAATTAATCCAAAATTTTTTATTTTAGTTTAAGTTAGATTAGATAAGGGCTTAGGTTAGGATTTTTTTAAAAATTTGTGTTAATTTCATATAGGTGTAAAGTTAGACCAAAAGTATAAGGGTAAATTCAATTAAATTAGGGATGATATCCATTAAAATATCAAAATTGTATAGATTCCAAAGTGTAGATATATAATGTCTTCTTACAGTTCAATTTTGCAAAAAAAAATATAATTCCCATATGCTTCAACATATAAAATAATTAATAATTAGAACTAGGTACTAGTATCTGTAGGTATGATCAAAGTATCAGTTAATTGAACTAATTTTTGATACAACTATAGGTATACTATGAAATAAATATAATTTTGACTCATTATTTGTCATTTTAGTTCAGAATTTTCCACATATAAAAGCAGACTTTATCCTATCCCTAATTTGGGTGAATTTACCCTTATATTTTTAATCTAACTTGACACCTATATGAAATTAACTCAAAATTTTTTAAAATCCTAACTTAACCTCAAGTAACCTATACTAAACTAAAATTATTTTAGGTTAATTTCATACAGGACCAAGAATATAGAGGTAAATTCAACCAAAATAGGGATGAAATTAAATACAAGTCTATAAATTATAAATAAATATAAATTTTACAGTAGGTAGAGCATATTGTCTCCATGCATAAGTATAAGGGAAGGACAGTATGAAATTATTCTCTACAGGATGTTCATTTGGATCAAGTCAATTATTTTATTTTATTTCATTTTAGTTTCATTTTATTGTGACTTACAATTTGTTCATTTCCTTTTAAAAAGCCTCCATCCGCTACTTATTTTATGATTTGTCATTTTAATTTGCATTTAAATACCCAGAAATACTACAAAATTTACCTTTATTTTCAACACTTTGGGACACTTCTCCCCATACAAGTGATTTATGTCTAAAGTATCTTAATTCAGCTCTGAAAAATGGGATTTAGTCTCAATTATATACACATTTTTGCAAAATGAAGGCCTAAATTAAAGGCCTAGAGTTAATATATGCCTAAAGTATCTTAATTCGGCTATGAAAAATAGGATTTTAGCCTCAATTTCATATAAATATTTTGCAAAATTAAGGCTTAAATTAAGGCATAGAGTTGATATATGCCTATACTTGTATATTCAGCTCTGAAAACGGGGATTTTAGATCAATTTTACATACATATTCTTTCAAAATTAAAGCCTAAAACTTGTGTTGAATCTTGACTTTATCATAATTTCAAAATTCTGAGACTATTTCTCAAAAAAATTTGGATTAAAGACAAATTAAAATAGACAAATCGAGGAAATATCTGAACAAAAATTTTCTTTTGACTTATATACCTTACCCAATATAAGTTAAAGGATTTTAAAAATAGATGCAATTTGCTCTAAAGTTAATGAAATTAGCTCTAAATTTGAATTTTTAAGTAGGGTACTATAAATACAAGCTGAATACTGATACATTGTTGTAGGTAAAAAATAATTGATTAAAAATATCGATACTACTATATCTAATACCTATATATACTGTATTGGTATTTAGCCTTGAAGAAAGGATTTAATTAACGAATTTATTTTTTCATTTTCATGCTCGAGATTATAATTGCTTTATAATGGAACCTATGGTACAGTATAAATATAAAGGATCTTTTCCTCTATACATAAGGTACTATGTAGTATCAATAAGTATAGGATACTTTCAATATTATAAGGGTACCAAAAGGGTTTGTTGATTTTTCCTTGATCTTGATTAAAAAAAATTTTATAATTTTTTTATCGCTCGAACTAAGGGTCTTGTAATCCTTATTTTAATTCTCATCTATCTATTTCAAATTTCATAATAGAAATTATAATAGGATTTATATTTAGTAGGTATAATATCTATACAGAGAGTACAGAGTACTAATATAAAGGGTATTTATCAATAAATATGCTCTTTGGTTGTAAAAGGGGTCCTATAATCTAATGAAGCCTGAAACTTCAAAAAAAGGCCTTTCTCTAGGCCCTTTAGAGTCAAATTTGCCTAAAAATTGATGACAATTTTTCAAAAAGTTGTATTTTTAAAGAGATTGTGAGAAGTATAACGTATATAAATAGTGTAAAAATGCTCAAGATGACCCTTTTCAGTCTTCTAGTCACTTTTATTCGAGAATCCCGTTTACTTGTTTATAAATTATAAAAAATCCTAGGCCATATGCCCTTATAGGTATGGTAAGTACCAGCAGAGGTAGGTACTTTTGTCTGTATAAAGTACCTGAGACTTGAATATTAATACCTGGTTATAAAAAATTCAAACTGAAATGAAATGAAATGAAACAATGGAATAGGCAAATGATGATGACTGGACTTTCAAATAATTTGAAAGTATATTTATCATCGTTTCAAAAATTAAAAAAAAAAATACCATCTGAAAAGCAGATGACATACCTACTACTATACTATACTATACTATATTAAGATTATCTACTACAGTGTTTAGGTACCTTATACAGGGTGTTTACAAATTTTATATCAAAAAAATTAGATTTAAAATGAAACTTCTATGTAAGGTACGGTACCTACTTTCTTCTATAGAAAATGTCAGAAGAAATGTTCAATTTCTAATGAGACTCGTGCTCATTAGACTCGTGGTATTTAAGTTTGTATGTAAAAGGAAAATCAAGAAATAAATTTGAGATTAGGTAAATTTATTATCCTGCTCGAAATTTCATTCACGCGACATTTTAATTACAAAATGCAAGGCTTGAAATAAAACAAAAAATAAAATACTTAAAACTTACTAAATCACCCTAAAGTAAATATATTAAATACCTTGTAGGTTATACTTGGACATTTGGGGTACAAACTAAATTGTCGAAAAAGCAAGCCAAAAATGTCAAAATATTAAATGAATGACAAAGTCCAAAAAACTTAAAATAGTAAAGTTGATAAATTTTTTAAATTAAAAATATAATTGGCATCTAACTTTTTCAAAAAATTTTGGCTCTTTTCAATGAAAAACTTAAAATTTTTTTGACTTTGTTTCAATAATTTGGATAAATTTAAGCAAAAAGGTCAGAGTTTAGAAGCCTTTATAAACTATACTCTGAAAATCCTTTAAAATAAGTCTTAAGTATACCTACTTTCTATCTTAATTTTTAACCAAATTTGAACTTTTTTGACAAAATTTCTTTGACAAAAATGTCAGAAATTTATTCAAAATTTGAGAGAAATGAATAATATTTAGAATATACAATTACTTTGATTTATGATTATGACCTGCATATATCTATAGGCATACAAAGTCAAGTTAAACCTGCTGGTTTTGCTCACCTTTTTAGCAAAATTTGTGATCAAATAAATTAACTTTTTATTCCCCCCGTATTTTGTTTTTATTTACATTCTACAGTAGTAAGGGTCAAAATTCTGAATAATTATGTCCCTAATTAACCCATTACATATACATATATACACGCAGATATATACACGCAGTATATAGTCTAAATATACGAAAATAATCTATCAAAATCAAAGTCAAAGGATTTTACAGCCATTTTTCGTGATGAATTTAAAATTTAACAAAACCTGTCGTCAAAAAAACTATAAAATTTTGACACTGGTTTAATCTCATCCTTATTTTGGTGTAATTTTCCCCTAAATTAAGAGTCTAACTTTACTCCTGTGTATGAAATTAACCATATTTTTGGTTAATCCCAATCTAAACAATAAATATTTTGGTTTAATTTCATACATGATCAAAAATATAGGGGTAAATTTAACCAAAATAATGATGAAATTAATCAAGATTCTAAAATTTTCGCTTATATTTGTAGTTTATTATACTGTTTTAAAACTTTAAAATTAATTATTTCAATCCTAGAGATTTGGATCTGGACTCTTGCTGAGAATATTGATTCAATCCAGAACATTTATGGACTAAATGGCAATTAACTACTACTGGATTTCTCCATGACCAAAAAAAACAACTCAGATTCAGATTACAAAATCAGGTTTAAGTCGGCTGAAAATTGTAATTTTTCAATTTTGTAATACTACCTGTACATTAAAGGATCATTAGAAATCTTATGAGGATTTTTTTCAGTTTAAAAAATGGGTGTGCCTTCTACTCTATTTGTATATCTGGATGGATATCGACAAAAATTACAAATATTTTTTAAAAAATACCAACAAAATACCTAATAGAAAATATCAAGCTTAATATTTTGATGGTAATTTAATTAATTTAAGTTTTATAAAGATATTTTTATCTCAAATTTTGATTTTGAAAACCGAGATTTTGTCATTTACATAATCGAATTAAGGATGAAAACTAGGATTTCAAACGGAAAATTGAAATAAGGATAATATTATTAGATCTAAATTTAGAAAATTTTATCATTTTTTAGCTCATAAAGGGTTTTAATTTGACAGAAATTTTGATAACCAAAATAGTGATGAGATTAAATCAGATATTTTTAGAAATTGTAAATTAAAATTTTGGCATTAGATACTTTGATTTAAGTCAAATGAACAATATTTACAAATTCAGTATTCAGATCGAGATTCAGACAAAACACAAAAAAAAGTAAGAAAAAAATTTGAAATATATTCGATTACTATCTCAGACCATATTAGTCTTGTAAGAAGAAATTTTTTTTTGCATTCAAATCCAACATTTGCAGGAGCCGAAAAAATTCAACAAAGAATATCTTTGGGTTATAAACGGCTTTCTGGCCTTTATATGTGGTTTAATATGCAAAGGCCTAAGAGCCTAATACATCCTTTATTTATTCATATTCGACTCACTTACAAAAATTACTTATCCAAATTACACTGTATTAAATGCTTAATATCATTTACAATACTCGTATATTATTATTATTTTGCCACTTTACACTTAAAGATAATTCATTCACAGGGAGCAAAAAACTGATCATAAATCTTGACTTGTGTTTAATTTCATCCCTATTTTGACTAAATTTACCTCTATATTTTTGGCCTAAATGATATCTTCGACTTCGGGGCTTTTGCCATGTAAAACCTCATATAAAGACTCAAAAGCCCATATGAAACCGAAAATATTCTATATTCCTTTATGGAATTAACCCAAAATTTATTTAATATTTGCTTAGCTTAATAGCATTTAAGTAGGATAAGTTAGATTAGGACTTTGATATTTCGTGTTAATTTTATACAGGGGTAAATTTATACAAAAAATATAGAGGTACCTATATTCAACCAAAATAGGGATGAGATTAAATCAGAATCATAAATCTTGCCATATAAACCTATAGGAATAACCAGTCATTTTGATATCTTTAGAAAATTTCCCAGAAAATATTTTAAAATTAGGCATGGATTACTGCTACTTTTTTTAAACCAACCAAATTATTGCACTTATAAATCAAGTATTTCACAAAAAAATTGTAAAAATTAGCTTTTGGATTAATTATATCGTATTTTACATAAAGTACAACTCTTATTTCTTATGATTTTAATTGAAAAACCCGAGTTTTAAAATATTTAACTTAATGATAAAATTATATACTCGTATTTAAATGTATTTAAATGCTCGTAAATCTCATATATTTGTGATAAGATCAAATATTGATCTCTAGCAGGTGGGGCGTAGGCCACTGGTCTCAAATTTTCAAATTCTCTCTGAATTTTACATAAGATTAACATGAGGGACTTAAGTCTTACAGTTTACTACATAGTACAGTAGCTTGTAGTAAGATATTATATTTGTTCCACTAATCTCCAAAATATATCTTACCTTTGTCTTAAACCTCGCTTTTGATATCCATTTATTTCTTTTAATCCATGGATTTCAGCCAGTAAAGTAATTCTTAGCTCAGAAAAATCAGCTATCTTACTACTTATGTATCTCAATTTCAAAAGTTTAAGAATATCAAAATATGTTTACGATTTTTGATGGCTTTCTGACCTAAATGACACTTTACTTGTTCATAAAATATTAAATTTATACTTGTACTCTGTATGTACAGTTCAGGTACAGTTAAAACCAAAGGACTTGGCAAGCAAAGGGGAGGTTTTCAAATTTCAAAAGTATAAAAAAGCACTTACTATAGAGTCCAGCAATTATCTCTTATGCATAGTTCTTATAGCTTATCAGAAGGTAATCAAAAGCCTCAAGATTCGAATTTGAAATATTTCGAGTTCGAGCATTGTCATAAGAAAAATGAGTTCTCTAATGCACATTGATGATAAAAAATATCAAGTCATAAGTACCTACATAACTATATATCAGTAGGTACAGGTACCCGATTTTTTATAGAAACATTTACATATAAAGTAACAGTAGGCCATTAACACTTATTCTAATCTACTAATTGTCAGTCCCCTAAACTACCTGGAATTAGTCATATTTTTTCTTCTAATGGATATCTTCAGGTTAAAATCCGCCTTCTGGCCTTTATGTGATTTAACAAGCAAAGACCTGAATAGATCCTTTGAATCATAATTTTAGATTAGTATGAAATCCAACCTCAAAATGGATAATTTTTTATGATTTTTAGAAAATTTCTTAATGATTTCGATTTAATCTCATTCCATCCCTATTTTTGGTTTTTTTTTACTCATATATTTTAGATCTAACTTTAACACTGTAAGAATTAACCCAAAATTAAAAGCTCATAATTAAAAGCTTCTTATTGAAATAAAAAATTTCAAATCAAAATCGAGAGATTTAAAGATTTTATACTTATTTAAATCCTTCTTGAAAGATATGAATAGGGTAGGGTACTTCAAAATTTGCTTTTTGCATTTAGACAGACATTTGACTAATTATTCAAAAACTTAAGATATTGAAATTTTATGTAGTAGGGATATATGTATTATGTATGTATAGAGATACTGTAGTATTATCTGTCCATTTATTAGTTCAAATCAAATTTTTTTCTTCCTAGGCTAGGTCCCTTTGTTTCATATTATTAATGTCCAGGTACTGTTTTGAATTTTAATAAGGCCCTTGGCCCCTATTTCTACTACATAGTACAACATACTCGTATGTAGTAAAAACAGGAAAAAAGAATTTTTAAATACAAAATACCTACAGTGAAATTTTTATATAAAGTATTCCTAATCGAAAAAATCATTTTAAACTAAAATAAAAATAATCTCTGCAAAGTTTCAAATTTTATTTTTGAAATTTTTTCATATCACATTAGTAAGGATAATTCAGTAACGTCTGTTTTCAGATGAACTTGTTATTATTATGACCTAAATATTTACTTGATTGTATTTTGGACATCTAGATCTTGAGATATAGTGATAAAAATTCCTTCTAAAATAACAACTGGTACAGAAGGAAATATAGACTTTCCAAACCAAAATGTGTATTATCTACCTATTCTAAATGATTCAACTGATACTTTACGTATATCTGTAGGCATTATTACATTTATAAAGAAGTTTATAAAGTGTCCTTTATAAAGAAATTTTGTCTATATGAATGATAATTTAAAATAATGAATAATATGAAATAATGAAGAGACATTTGAAGATTTGCATTTTCTAGGGTCGGTTGTTCGAAGGCATCTGCTGTATGTAGCTAGTACAAGGACTAGTAGCCTCACCCTTAAGTCTTAAGAAATAGTCAACTACTCATCGAGTCGAAAATAATGAAATAAAATGAAATATAATATATACCTACCTAGTATAGGTACCCTACATAGTAGTAGCATGTATATTTTAAATTCTAGAGATTTGTTACTTGAGTTGATTTGAATCTTTTATTGAAGTACCTACATTGTATACCTACCAAAAGTACCAGTAGTCACTTAGTACTTGTGTGTGTATGTATATTTTAAATGTTAATGATACTGGTCTTAAAAAAGTTGAAAGTCATTGATATCTACTGGAATTATGTTCAAATATATCGATTGATTTTGAATGTGTCTAGATACTAAAATTTCTTGGTTTTACTTTTGACCAACTTCAAAGGTAGTAAGGCTGGACACTTTAAGCGATAATAAATGCATTTATACTTATAAGCACACAGTATTTCTTAAATAGACCTAATTTTATCTTATAACTTCTGATAGTCAATATTGTCAGTAACCTATATTTACTATATTATCATTATAAAAAAATTCTAGCTAACGAGATGTTAATAGAAAAATATGCCTTGTTTGAAGATATATATATTTATACTTTACTTATAGTAAAAAATTTAGTTTAGCCAGATTTTTTACCTTGCTAAAAGTACTTTACTTTTAGTGTAGTTTAATCACAACTTTTTTCTAAAATCTAATAGAAAAAAATAGTGTTTCCATTTGATTACCTATCCATTTTAGAAAACAATAAATTTCTTTTTTGTCAAAAAGAATATACGGATACTACAACTTAATTTAGTCTTTTAAAGATACTGATAGAATTAAATGGCCCAATTATCTGTTGGATCTGTTGGAATAACTGAGGTAATATTTAAGAATCTACATATTAGTATCTTCTATTTTTTATATCATAACATAACTCATCTTCAGAGTTGACAATTTTATCCGGATACAATTTTATCCGGATACAATTTTATCCGGATACAATTTTATCCGGATACAATTTTATAAGATATCTTGTAATGGAGATTATTTAATAAATAATTTTGATTTTT
>JAQIXA010001217.1:0-27254 GCA_034699045.1 Nanhermannia cf. coronata Gr-Ori-00579 | reverse complement strand
TTCAGATTCGGAACCAGCATAAAAAACTGAGTCGATTGGCTATCTCGGATTTCAAAATCTCCCAGGTGTGGTTAAAAAATTTTTTCCTTCCTTTTTTCCTGTTTCTGTCCGATATCGTCAACTTTTTAATTTTTAATTGCCCATTAGTCTTTGACCATAGACCTGTCAAGGTCAAAATCGTCAATTTGGCCACTTTTTTATAGGACATATAGTTGTAAAAGAAGAATTTCCTCGTTGGTGGTAGCTTAAAGTCGGTAAGATCATTATTTTATCATTTTATTTATTATTTTCGTTGATTTTAACTTTGATTTTGTAGTTGATGAGAAGATGGCTGATGTTGACCAAAGAGAGGAGCCAATGGTTGTGGACGATGAGGACCAGGTGGACGAGGAAGCCAACATCCACATTATAATCAAGTGGCAAGGAAAAGATTACACTCTGGACATTGACTCGTCCATTGAGAAGGTCATAGATCTGAAAATACTCTTGGAGGAAAAAACCGGAGTTTTGGGTAAGCTATGGCTATGTGATTCAGCTCTGAAATACCTAATTTAGAATTTATATCTCGGTTTAGAGCTAGAGTTTCTAATTTTTTTAATTTTGTTTTTCTATTCTAGCTGAAAGACAAAAATTACTGAATCTCATGTTTCATGGTACCTACCTAATTTTAATTCTATTTTTATTATCTTCTAAATTCATTGATGATTCAATTCATGTTAGTTCAATTAACATTACATTCATCTGTTTTTTTTTTTATTTTTGTAGGCCGTCAAGCCGGGAATGATATGCCGTTATCAAAACTAAACATTCAACCAGGTCACAAGGTTCTTCTAATGGGGTAAGTTACTTTTTTAACTCAATAATTATTTTTAGGTAATGTCATATGGAGCATTTTTCTATAAGTTAGGTACTAAACTACTTTTCTCTATAAGCTAGGTTGTTAAGTTTTTCTTTGTTTTTAAACAGGAAAGCTAATAGTAGTTAGTAAATGCTTAAAATTATAAAACAATAAAACAAGAGATTATAAAAGAGATGCGAATTTTATGTTATTTTGATTTTAGCTAACTTTTGGACTATTTTTTACTTTTAACTAGGTCCTTAGAAAAAGATATTGCTATGATTAATGTACCACCCGAAAATAGACCTCATGTCCTGAACGGTAATATATCCTATCTTTATTATTATTTAAAAATTCATTAATATAATACCTATTGCATATATACTAAAAATAATCTCTATTTTAGATTTAGAAGGCGGTAGTCGAGAAGATGATGAAAATATCGAGAGTAATGAGATTTATTTGGCTAAGATTGCTAGAAGGATTCGAGAATATCAAATTATTGAAATGAATCCTCCAAGAGAAGGGAAAAAGTTGTTGGTCCTTGATATAGACTACACACTTTTCGACTACAGGTATGTTCAAGTTCTTTTATACTATGTCAATTGGCTTATTACTAACGCCCAGTCTTATTGTTAAAATTACAAAGTAGATTGTATTTAGCCTTTGCATTGTGGTGTAGTTAAATATTATTTTTTGCAAAAACTAGCACTAACTATATTAGGTAATTTAACCTAGCGCCTCGTGTGTTATACAAACCTTGACTAACATATTAGGTACTTGCACCCAGCCCAGAATCAACAACAACTATATTTATATACTCGTAGGCACTTAAAGAATGTAATTTTTATTATTTTTAAAGCTTTCAATTTTTTTGTTTATGAGCTTTTTAAAATTCTTTGGCTTTCTTTTTCTATTGTATTTTCCTTAATTATTTTTTTAAATCAAGGAATTTCATCAACATGAATTATCAACTGTATTATGATTATGATTTTTAAACTTTCAATAACAACAACATTCCTTCCATCAAGTGACTGCTGGAATTTTACAAAAAGTTTATAAATTCCTTTTTTATAAAATGAAGGATTATTTACAAATTACAATGAACAGTACCTACATTATTTTAAACTTTCTCTTCACTGGACAATAGATAATTATTGTACCCCTATTAATTTTAATGCTTTGTTTCTTTCATTTTTATTTTTTAAAAAATGTTTAGAGGATGGAGGAGCAAACCAAAGTAATAGTAATTCCTTAACTCCTTAATTATCTGCTTACATTACTAATTTACTATACATAACTCATACCCTACTAATAGATATTTTACATTCTAAATTCTAACCTAATTATCATTTAACCTTTATTATAACCTTTAACCTTTGTACTTATCTATTGCTTTAACTTAATTCTTTGCTTTTATTCTTCAAATATCAAACTTACAACGATAATATACATTTTGTTTTTTAATGAATTAAATATTAATTTCCTTTACTTTTGTTCATTTTTATTTAGGTCGACTGCTACCACAGGCGTTGAGTTAATGCGACCATATTTACACGAGTTCTTAACATCTTGCTATAACGTACTATTTTTATTATAAATTAATTGCCTAATTTATTATAAAAGGGGTGTAAATTGTAAATTAAATAATTTGATATTTATTTTTAGCATTACGATATCGCAATCTGGTCTGCCACCTCAATGAAATGGATCAGCGAGAAGATGAAGCTTTTAGGTGTCACAAATAATCCAAATTACAAAATAGCTTTTTACGTCGATTATTTAGCAATGGTAATTATTTAATTGGTACTTAATTACTTTTTATTTTTTTATACTCATTAATACATGTACAAATTATTGTGAATTTCAGATCACTGTATGCACACCAAAGTATGGAGTTATTGAGGTTTAAATTAGTTAAATTCTTTTCTATTTGAAAATGTTTTGTAATTATTTATTTTATTTATTTGTGTAGGTGAAGCCTTTAGGTGTTCTTTGGGGTAAATATCCTCAATATTCAGCTAAGAATACAATAATGTTGGATGATCTTCGAAGGAATTTCATTATGAATCGACAAAGCGGCTTAAAAGTAACAAATAATTATTAATTGTATCATTAAAATTACTCTAATATGCAATATTTTAACTTTTTAAAAGATTCGGCCATATCGAGAAGCTCATTTGAACAGGAGCAGAGATCGAGAATTGAAAAAGCTCACCCGGTATCTTCGACGAATTGCCAATTTGGATGATTTTACAAAGTAAGAAAAACCTAAAAAGGTTTTTCAATTCAGCTTTTAAACAAACATGTGTCATTATTATTATCTTTCTGTAATAATTGTTACCTATTTATTTATCAGGTATTTTAATTTTACAGTTTAAATCATCGAAAATGGGAATCATCCAATTGCCATAGTGAGAGGAAATCTCGATTTCATGGACACTCCAGCACCACCAGGGGTTCACAATCTTCATCAACAAGAATATCAAGCACTTCTACCCAACTCCAACTAGCTCCACAAAAACCTCAAGAAATAGAAGTCCAATTAACACCTAGTAATAGTATTACCAACACTAATACTAATACTAGCAATGAAATTATGGAAAGTAGCGAAAGTGACTCTGGCTCTGTCGTTGGAGGATCTTCAGCTTCAAACACACACTCACAACATAACCCCACATCTCCCGACTGATTCACAAATCCAAATCCAAACCCCAAATGAAATGAAACCTTTTGCAAACCTGTTTTTTGTTCAATTGTTCAACTTAAAAGACTTTTATCATAAAATATTAAATAGTAATTAGAAATAGGCAACCGATACCTACCGATAATATTTATACACAAAAAAAATAATGAATTATATAATTGTTTGTACTAGGCTAAAGATAAGTACTCTCTTACTAACTTAAAATATACTTTTCTTTCTTATTTTCTCTAACTATATCTGTACTTTGTATACATTAGGTAGGTACTGGTACATTATTTATTAAGAATGTTCCTAATCTTAATTTTTCTATTATATTCAATCGATACTTTATAAACACCTTGAACTTGTACTACCTTCTTTTCTATCTATTATGAATGTATTTTTTGAATTTAAAAAAAAATGTTTAACTAATTTACCTACTTTTACACTTATCTAGAATTAAATCTTCTTGTAATCCTCCTCATAATAATTTTTAATCTCTCTTACTTTTACTTTTATTTTAATACTAAGTTCTTACCTTTTAAATATAAAAATGCATTTTTAACAATACCATCTTCAAATGTACTATTAATAAAACTATTTTTATTTCTATATCATAATTTTAAACTTGTGATTATTATAATTTTATCAAGTCATAATACAGATAGTTGTACTACAAAATACTCTCAAAATCTCAAGTAAACCTCAATCTCACTACCTCAGAGTTATATATTTTAATTTATACAAATTGTAACATAAAAAATAATAATCTACAATTAAGTACCATTTAAGTTAAACCTACCTAATTTATAATTTCTACAAACGAAACGCAGAAATAAAATTTAATTTTAAATACGAATACAAAAGGCAAGATTTATCAAGTGTAGGTGATTTACTTTTTATTAATCTTTCAAATAGGCAATTACATGGTAAAATTACAATTCATTTTTTAAATACCTAGCTAGTTTTATAGAAAACATGTATAAAAATTTTTTATAAGATTTTATATACCTATAATACAAATACAATACCTACCGTTTTAAGTTTAACACTGATCTAGATTAGGTATATACTATACCTGCCTAGTTTTTATACCAATATTTTATTATCGTAAGGTATTAATTAATCACTAGGTACTTATTATTAGGCACATAAATAGGGTAGGTATATAGGTATTCTATAAATTATTAGAATTAAAAATAAAAATCTTAAAATATAAAGTAGGCAGGTAGGGTACTAATTAATTCCTTAATGCTTAATACCTACACTAAACTTCACTAAACATTATTATTTAGCACTTGAATATATCTAATTCTAACTGCTAAGCAGGTATGTACAAATACAAATTGAATTGGAGACAATGGCCTATGACATAATCAATCAAAATGAAGAAATGATCTAGACTCAAAAGATACTACAAGATTTCTCTACTTTTATGATTTATCCTAAGCTAATCTTATCTAAAATAAAATAACTTAAAAAAGGGTAAGTACATAATATAGAACTTAATAACTAATAAATAATCTAATAAGTTTTATTACTAAAATCTATAGGTAATTAAGATATCAAATTTGGACTGTAAGGTTAAGAAAAGGTAAAAAAAAACAGAAGTTTATAAATACCTAGCCTACCTTGCCAGTTTATATCTTATTAATCTATATTACCTATTATCTAATCGTATGTACAAAGAGTTTCAGTGAATTTCTAATAGCCTTTTAACTACTGCTTAAAATAAACTATCATCAAAAAACAATAATTTATAAAAGTACCTAGTAGTATGAAGAATGCCTATCTAAAATCTAAAAGATTTCTAAAATTAAGATTCTTAATTAATTGTAAAATGCTTAACGCCTTACACTATTATTTAGTACTTAATATATCTAGCTAACTCTAACTGCTAAGCAGATAACCTATGTACAATTCGTACAGTACAAATATATACTTTAATTGTGATATACTCAAATCAAAGTGAAGAAACGATCTAGTCTAATAAAGATAGGGCTATAAGATTTCTTTACTTATGATTTATCCTAATATAATATATATCTATAAAGTATGTACAAATATTTCGATGACAGTTTTGCAATAAAATAAACTACTGTATAAAATAAATTAAAGTCAAAAACAATAATTTATAAAAGTAGTAGTATTATACCTACCTAATATCTAAAAGATTTCTAAAATTAAGTTAATCATTCATTCATATAATATTCATAAGGTAAAACCATTCATATAACATTAAAATTCGTAACTTAACCATTCATAACTCAATTTTTTCAAATATTTGTTTACTAACTACCATACCATACTTTTCAGATTCACACTACAAATATAGGTAGATACTAATTATAATTATGATTATATATACAAAAATGTACAAAGTTTGCAGATGATGTTTGTAAATTTTAAGGACTAAGGTTAAGTAAACCATTAGTTTCCTTTCCTAATTCTAATAATAATAATTACTAAAACAAACTATTAAACTCTATTTTATCTACGAAATAATATATATTATCCTAAAGTACCTAATATGATTAATAAATCAATTATTTACAAATTCATAAATCGTTTCAATCAAGATGTTTTTCAAACTAATCCATAAATAAACTAATCATCGTGACTGGAAAGATACGAAAAAAATAGTTTAAATAGAACAAATTTACTCAACTATCCTACCTACTCTAAAAATAATCACTATTTAAACTTAAACTATATACTAAATTAAACAAGCTTTATATAGCTAGTATAATTATTTATATCTATTCTATGTCTAGATCTATCTACCTAAATATTAAAATTGAAAACTAAATTGAAAACTAAGTTTTATAAACTACCTTGAACTATTCTACTTTCTACTTCTACTTACTATTCTATCCTAGAATTTTATTCTATCAGTATTAAATAAAATAATCTAAAGAGTATTATTATAGAGTATTATTATAGTATAGTTAAAAGTTATGTGTATAAGTAATAAATACATAAATATTTACATGTTTAGTGGGTATTAAAGAAAATCCAACTACTAATAATAGTTATAAACTAAGGTTTAAAAATAAACAATAATTTATAGTAGTAGTAGTGGTGCCTAACTAAATTAGCTAAAAAAAATTAAACTCATATAATTGATTAATCTATTTCAATTGAAATGATACCTAGGCTAAGTTATAATTATTAATGTAATATAAATCTATCTTAAACTATCTACTAATTTAAAATGACGATTATATAGCATGATCATAATCAATCATTCATTTAAACTAAGGTTTAAAAAACAATGGTGTAAATTTATAGTAGTAAAATACCTAACTAAAATAAAAGATTCAAATGGCTTAATAAATGGTTAATGAATATTGATATTCTAAAATAATAAACTACCTACCTACTATTATTTCTATTAAGGCATATATGATAAAATTATTATCTAATACATGTATACCTATTTAAACTATCTACTAAAATGACAAAATTATTGGCATTCATCCCATCATTCATGATTCATAACATTCATTCTTCGATAACTCAAATCACTAAAGCTAATAATATTATGTATAAAGTATAATTTACCTATGTACAAAAATTTACAATCTAACGTTTTCGGCTGTTTAGTTAATAGGAGGAAAAATGAAAAAAACAATGTTTCCTATTCTATTAGGTGCCTACTTTATTATGGTTATTATTAAATTGATCCTACCTATGTATCTAATATATCCTACTAAAATTATAATTACTTGCATGATCATAATAAAAATCAATCATTCATCTCATTCTCATTCATTGATTCATAATTCATTCATAACTTAACTTTTTAAAATCTATTTTTAAAATCACTCTACAAGATAGGCAATATGATCTACTTAATCTATAATTTTATAATATGTGCAAAAATGTACAATTTAGTGTTATTATTTTGGAATTCCGTATATGCTAAGGCGAGAAAGCCTTAGTAGTTTCTTAAAACTAACTAACTCTATGATTCGTATTAAAATTATAAACTAAATCTAAAGAGAGAATCAGTGTTTATAGTCCTTCCTAAACTATTTATTCTACCTATATTATTTTGTTTTTGTATTTTATGATTTTTCCTAACTTACCCATTTACTAAACCTACTGTATTACTTACTCTAATTATATATACCTAATACCCTACTCCTACTTGTACCTGATATTTTGAACAAATTAATTAAAAAATAAATCACCTACCTACAAAGATAATATAAGAATAACCTAATAAGAATAAATATATGTAATCTACTTATTGAAAAAATGTTAAAGAAATATAAGAGAATTCTTAGATTAAAAAGTTATCAATAATTTAATATTATTTACTCTGTTCAAGATCCACTTCTTCAGATTCTTCATTCTCTTGGTTTAAAAATTTTGTATATTCATTTTCGTCCGCCAATTTGCTCATTTGAAGTTCATAGTCTGACAATCGAGGAAGTACGATCGAAATGTATCCTGAAGCAGATGAATCACTTTTTAATAGATTTGGATTGGTTTCAAGCTCTGCATTCACCTCAAGTAGTTTTGCAACTAGACCAGCACGAATAACAAATGGCTCTTCAACTCCATCACATTTAATCTAAAAAATATTTAAAAAAGATTAGATTATTAGGTATATAGGATTCATTCAACATCATTCATATACCTTACTTAATATTTTATTCTATTATTAACTAAGCTCAAAAAAGTCAGATTAGATTTAGGTCTCAATTTTAAAATAAAATACGAAATATGTACATACATTACAGAGGATCGAATTTTGATCGAGTAGCTGTGCATTCCTCTTTCCCTTTCCAGAAACTTTATTATCGGATCGATCTAATTTCTCGTTTATCTAAAAAGAAAAATATAAAAATCCATGATTAGCTTCTACCTAATTGTAAATGATCATGATCATTAATAAATTAAAAACTAGTTCGAAGCAAATTTCAAGTAAAGTACCTTAAAGTCGACAGAGATTATGTTTAAATCCTTTTGTAATATAGGATGTGAAGGTGCGAGTTTGATGATGGCAACATGATTAGAGTGGAAAAGAACTTGAACATGTGGATCGAGAATATACTTCCTCTCATAGTACCTGTCAGTGACGGATCGAGTGTCGAACTCTCCTTCTAAAAATCCTTCTTCAATAGGAGGAACTTGCATTTTACTCTCAATTATTTTTACCAAGACACTACAGAACAGACTACAGATTTTGACTATTATTTTAATAAGTGATGATAAATGGTAAAACTAAACTACGATAATAAAATATAGCCAGAGACTTTAATCTTCATCTAATCTTATACTTCGAATCTTCTCATTTCTGATTGCAGCTTTTCTATGATTCTCCAGCCTTTTTGCTTCTCTCTGTAAATAATAAAAATAAATGATGTAATAACGTAATTTAAATTTGAGTTTAATAACGAGTTTTTAAAATGTAATTTAAATAAGGATCCTTTTTTATTTTTATTTCATTACCTCAGCCTTTAAACACTTGAGCATAGCCTTGTCGAGATCATTACACTTGCCGATGAATTTGGCGAACTTGTGCTATAATAAAAATAAAGGATAATGCGTAAAATTAATATCAGTTTATTAGAACTGCAATCGTATCTATCTATTCATTCAATTAAAATTAGTTCTGAAAACTTTTAATTTTTTACTACAAACTACAAGCTCTTATACTAAAGGATAAGAAATAAATAAATTATAAATGGTTTTGTTACCTGAGTATGACAGTCTTTTAATGCTTTAATGATCAAATTACACTCGTCAGTGTGTAAATGAGCGGACAGATCAGTATGCATAAATATGAATTTAATTACTCTCTTAGTAAACTCAAATTTTTAGATGGCTTCTGGGAATGAATAGATGAAATACAAGCCGATGATGCTACTTTACTATAAAAACAGAAAAAATATTAATTATCTATCAGATTATGCATTACAATTACAATGATATCTTAAAGAATGCTAAATTAGTAAGTTATATAACCGACCCTAATACTTAAATATTGATTATGAAAGTACCAGGAAAGGTCTATGACTCAAGCTATGCAATGGTCCATTGTTACCACCATAGCATAGCTGGTAGCCGGCAACCGGACCATAGCAAGAGCACATGGTTATTTTAAATTACAAAAATAAGGGGAAAATAAGGTCAAATAGAGGATAATAAAATGGACAACGAACCTGGCAGGGTTAACCTGCTCATGGGGAATATGTTTTAGTAATAGATGTGAGTTAGTAGAGGTTTTAATTGTAATTAAAATTACTTAATAGAAGAGCGATTTTTTTTATCTGCACACAGTAATAAGCCTCAGCCTGCAGCCTCCCTCAAAATTCCTCAAAAATAAAAACCATACATATTGACACTATTTAGGATAAGGGGCCTTTAGAAACGATCAATCATCACTATTTTTGATTCTGGTTCTCATTCTGCCTCTATACTATCTGAATTCTGACTTCTGACTACTATACTTGTATGTATGTATTACAATCTCTTACAATCTCTTCTCTACTGATTTATTAGCTCTGAAATGTCAGATTTTGTCCCCTAGTACTAGAGACTAGGGTAGGCTATAGCTGCTAGAATTAGAATAGAATAGTAGGAATAGGTATATTTTTATTTTATACAACTTGCAACTAATTATAAATAATTTTAATCTACAATTAAGTAGCATTTAAATTATCCAATTTCTACAAAAACGCATAAATAAATCTCAATTTTAATTATAAAATACGATATCTTATCATGTAAGATTTGTCAAGTTTAGTTAGTTTTAGTTTTAGATAGATGATTTTACTTATTTTATTATTAATCTTTCAAATAAGCAAATTACATGTGGTAATGCAATGTGTACAATTACAATTTTTTAACCATTTATTTATAAAGATCTCAAAAGAGTTAGCTTTACTAGATATTCTGTAGTAGAGAGATTTAACAAGTATAAAATTTTTTTATATTTTACAAGTTTGGTAGACTTAAATATTTTGGTTTGAGCTAAAATAATTTTTAACAAATAGTATTTAATTAACAATAGATAAGTGTACCGTTTAAAGTTTAACAATGATCTAGAACTCTAGAGAGAGTTATCTAATCTACCTTTTATAAATCTTAATAGTTATAATTTTAATGCACCTTTTATTCACCTAAATCTATAGCTATTTAGTGGAAATGGAAATATTAATGATCATCAATCATCAATCATTCTAGTACTAAAATAGAACTAGACAATATTATATTTAACTTTAAAATTACATATTTTATTGGTAATTTTACACAGAAGAAAGGAACTTTTCAAAGTCTAATTAAAAATACATATTGAAAACAGATTGGATTTTGAACATGAAAAGCAAAAAAAGATTTTCTTAATTATTTGCTTTAACTTAATTTATAGAACCTTTTACAATTACTTATATTATTATTAGTCTTTATATTTTGGTTTTACATCTAAATTTATCAAATTATCCACCCTGTTCCTTTCTTTCTTGGTTCCACCATTTTACTTTTATTCTCACAACAACAAACTTTAACTAATTAATCTAATTACCTATGTATGTAGCTTTAAATTTTTAATTATATAACAATTTAACTAGGAAACTACTATAATCTATCAGTAATAAAAAATAATCTCTAAAATATTGTCTAGAATAGAATGGAAATCAAATTGCCTCAATTGTATAATCAATCGAAGCCATAAATGGTTTCCAGAGTTGAACAAATTATTCTAATACATATTTCTTTAAATAGTGATTTTAAGAAGTTTATTTAAATTAGCAAAGATAAAACTATTTACCAATTTTAGACTCTAATTATATTTAATACTAACTACCTTTCAACTCTTTAAAATTATTAATAGCTCTTAAATTTGCGCCTTATAAAGGATTATAATTATCAATATTATTTTTATGAGAAAGATACAAATACAAATATTTTATAATTATTCGAGTTGATTAAAGCCGCATTTTACTTTTTTTTGAGATTCAATCATTATAAAAAATTATAATGTATCATCATTGGCACAAGAAAATTTTAAAACTATGCTTAATTATGCTTTATTATCGTAATCAGTAATCGGTAATAGTAAAGGTATTAATCACTAGGTAATTACTAGGTATATATAATATAGATTATAGAATAGAAATAGTAAAAAAAATCTTGAAATATAAAGTACCTATCCTATCCTATACTAACTACTTAATCTTAATTAATTGTAAAATGCTTAACGCCTACTACACTATTATTTAGTACTTAATATATCTAGCTAATAATAATATGTACTCAAATCAAAGTGAAGAAACGATCTAGTCTAATAAAAGATACAAGATTTCTTTACTTATGATTTATCCTAATCTAATCTATATATATATCTATAAAGTATGTACAAATATTTCGATGACAGATTTGCAATAAAATAAACTACTGCATAAAATAAAATAAAGTCAAAAAACAATAATTTATAAAAGTAGTAGTATTATACCTAACTAATATCTAAAAGATTTCTAAAATTAAGTTAATCATTCATTCATATAATATTCATAACGTAAAACCATTCATATAACACTAACATTCGTAACTTAACCATTTATAACTCAATTTTTTCAATATTATGTATACTACCTACCATACCATACTCATACTTTTCAGATTCACTACAAATATAGATACCTATTATAATTGTGATTATATACAAAAATGTACAAAGTTAGTGAAATATAAATTTAAGGACTAAGGTTAAGTAAACCATTAGTTTCCTTTCCTATTTCTAATCATACATAATTCTTGAAACAATTAAACTCTATTTTATCTATACGAAAAAATAAAATAATATTCTAAAGTACCCTACCTAAATGCTTATAAATCAATTATTTACAATTACAAATTGCATCAATCAAGATGTTTTTCAAAATAATCCATAAATAAAGTAATCTTCATGACTGGACAGATACGAAAAAAATAGTTTAAATAGAAAAGATTTACTCACCTATCCTATCTACTTCTACTTCAACTTTAGCACTATTCTATCCTAGAATTTTATTCTATTATATAAAATATCTAAATATAATAGTTAGGTGTATTAGGTAATATGGTACATTAAATTTTTACAAATTGAGAAATTGAGTTTAAAACAAAATCCAACTACTACAGTTATAAACTAAGGTTTAAAAATAAACAATAATTTATTGTAGTAGTGGTGCCTATCTAAATGAATTCTACATTGCAAGATTATTGATAATATTTAGCTAAAATAAAAAAATAAACTACTCTATCTATTTATCAGGAAAGACAATAAAGAGAATAATAATAATAATAATTATATATCTCTTTCTATTAGTATGATACCTAGGTAGGTTATAATTTTTAATCTAATACTAAACCTACTAATAATACTAACCTAATTTAAATCTACTAATTTAAAATGACGATTATATACTATGATCATAAATAAGCATTCATTCATTTAAACTAAAGTTTAAAAAACAAGCTTAAATTTATAGTAGTTCCTAACTTAAGATTTCTAAATTAAATTTAAATAAATTGTTACCTGACTAATGATTATTGATAGTCTAAAAAAATAACTTACCTAATATATTCATTTCTATTATTTCTAGGTATTAAAGATATATGTTAAAATTATTATCTAATACATGTATACCTATTTAAACTATCTACTAAAATGATAAAATTATTAGCATTAGCATTATCATGATCATTCATCCCATCATTCATGATTCATAAAATTCATTCTTCCATAACTCAAATCACTAAAGCTAGTATGTATGATCTACATCTATAATCTACCTATGTACAAAAATTTACAATCTAATGTTTTCGGCTATTCAGTTAATAGGAGGAAAAATGAAAAAAACGATGTTTCCTATTCTATTAGGTGCCTACATTATTATGGTTATTATTAAATTAATACCTACCTATGTATCTAATATATCCTACTAAAATTATAATTACTTGCATGATCTTAACGCAATTATAATAAACTTATCTAATCTAAACTAATTTTAAAACCAAAAGAATCTACTTTCCTTTTCTATTTTCCAAAATCACTACAGACTAGCCAATATTATTTCTAATTTGACCACTACTAAACCTAAATTTCTTTATCTAAACTAAACTCTATTACCTATCTATATTATATATACCTAATACCATACCCTACCTGTACCTGATTTTTTGGACAATTTAATTAAAAAATAAATCGTCTACAGAGATAATATAAGAATAACCTTACAAGAATAAATATTAAGTATCTACCTTTTGAAAAAAGATTTAAAGATATAAAAAAGAAAGTTAGATTTAAAAGAGATTTCCTATTATTTTTATATTAAAAAAGTTACCTTATAATTTAATATTATTTACTCTGTACTATCTTCAAGATCCATTTCTTCATTCTCTTGATTTAAAAATTTCGCATATTCATTTTCATCCGCCAATTTGCTCATTTGAAGTTCATAGTCTGACAATCGAGGAAGTACAATCGAAATGTATCCCGAAGCAGATGAATCACTTTTTAATAGATTTGGGCTGGTTTCAAGCTCTGTATTCACCTCAAGTAGTTTTGCAACTAGACCAGCACGAATAACAAATGGCTCTTCAATTTCATCGCATTTAATCTATAAATATTAAAAAAAGATTATTTTATTAGGTAATATATGATTCATTCAACATCATATACCCTACTTAATATTTTATTCTATTATTAACTAAGCTCTGAAAAGTACAATAAATAAATTAATACAAAATATGTACATACATTACAGAGGATCGAATTTTGATCGAGTAGCTGTGCATTCCTCTTTCCCTTTCCAGAAACTTTATTATCGGATCGATCTAATTTCTCGTTTATCTAAAAAGAAAAATATAAAAATCCATGATTAGCTTCTACCTAATTGTAAATGATCATGATCATTAATAAATTAAAAACTAGTTCGAAGCAAATTTCAAGTAAAGTACCTTAAAGTCGACAGAGATTATGTTTAAATCCTTTTGTAATATAGGATGTGAAGGTGCGAGTTTGATGATGGCAACATGATTAGAGTGGAAAAGAACTTGAACATGTGGATCGAGAATATACTTCCTCTCATAGTACCTGTCAGTGACGGATCGAGTGTCGAACTCTCCTTCTAAAAATCCTTCTTCAATAGGAGGAACTTGCATTTTACTCTCAATTATTTTTACCAAGACACTACAGAACAGACTACAGATTTTGACTATTATTTCAATAAGACGAAGAAATATGGTAAAACTACAATAAAATATTATGGTTTGGTTTAATAGCGAGAGACTTTAATCTTCATCTAATCTAATTCTTCGGATCTTCTCATTTCTGATTGCAGCTTTTCTATGATTCTCCAGCCTCTTTGCTTCTCTCTGTAAATATTAAAATTATAAAAAATGATGTAATAACAATAACGCAATTTGAGTTCAATCTAGACTTTTTAAAATGTAATTTAAATAAGGATCCTTTTTTATTTTTATTTCATTACCTCAGCCTTTAAACACTTGATCATAGCCCTGTCGAGATCATTACACTTGCCGATGAATTTGGCGAACTTGTGCTATAATAAAAATAAAAGATAATGCGTAAAATTAATATCAGTAAAATTACATGAATACCATTATTAGAACAATCGTATCTATTCATTCAATTAAAATTAGTTCTGAAAACTTTTAATTTTTTACTACAAGCTCTTTTATACTAACGATAAGAAACAAATAAATTATAAATTGTTTTGGTTTTGTTACCTGAGTATGACAGTCTTTTAATGCTTTAATGATCAAATTACACTCGTCAGTGTGTAGATGAGCGGACAGATCAGTATGCATAAATATGAATTTATCAGAACAAACGAATAACCGAGTTTAATTTAATTTAGATTTATTTCAGAGAAAAACAGTCAACAATCAACTATATTTCTGTTCCAGTTCAGTCTTTATTAACAATTTTGGTGAGTTTCGTTTTCAAGTGAAAAACCCCTCTCGCTGTTGTATAGTGGGCAGTTCAACAGGAGATGGTGGCGATGGTTCCCTATATCTATATGCGGACGATGAAGTCGATGAATTACGATTGTAACCACCAGAAGTTGCAGGCGATAGGGCTAGGGCTATAGAAAATAATTTTAAAATATATACAATCATCAATACATAATATATCAATATATACTAGATACATAGATAACTACAATACAATACAATTTAATTTTAAAATTACCTCTAGCAGCAACTAGGCGACTCTTCTGTGTCACTTCTCGAGCAATGTCCTGCTGCAGGTGAAGGAAATCCTCTCGATCCGACGATTTGCTTGAAGATGACGAGGAGTAAGAGCGGGAATGGTGGAGCAAATGTTGTGACGAAAAGGACGGAGGATTTGGCGCTGAAGAATATTGGCCACCACCACCTGATACTCCACCAGATGGATAATTACTTGCTAATAAACTCGAATTATTGGATGTGTAATATGAATTTTGGATCGGTTGCTTTACGGGCTTCTGGGAATAAGCAGAAGAAATACGAGCCGATGCTACTTTACTATAAAAAACAAAAAATATAAATTATAAGGTTATGCATTACAATTTACAAATTACCTCAATTTAGATATTACAATTTACAAATGTATAGGTTAGATATATTTAAAGCTAAACTAAATTAGTTATATAATAGAACCTAATCTAATATTTTAATATTGATTATGAAAGTACAGGAAAGATCTAATCTATAGCTCAAACTATGGTCAATGGTCCAGCCCTCAGTTTATGCCCATGCATAGCCGGGACCATAAACCGTAGCAAGTTAGCAAGAACACATGGTATTTTAAATTTACAAAAATTAAGGGGAAAAAAAGGCCAACTAGAGGATAGTAAAAAGGAGAACTAACCACTAACCTGGCAGGGTTAACCTGCTCATGGGGAATGTTTTTAGTAATGGATGTTAGCTAAATGAGGTTTTAATTGTAATTAAAATTACTAAATTGTAGCCTGCTCAAGATGGAATAGAATAGAATAGACCGACTGCTACTGCTATTGTATTGTACTGCTGTACTGCTTAAAATTGGAATTGCATTGGATCAAACCATTGACAATATTTAGGTTTAAAAACCATTTCTTATCAAAGGCATACTCGTATATGGGCAGGGGCCTCTTGAAACATCGATCAATACCCTAATCAATCATAATTTTTGATACATAATATATTGACTTTTTGAGCTTTCTGATTTAGCTCTGTCAGATTTTGTCCTCAATTTTACAAGTAAACTCTATGTTCTTTTTAACCTAAGATTTAATTTAAAATTTAGGTTTTAGGTAAGGAATAATTTAATGTATAAAATTATGCGTGAGTCTAAAATCAAGGAATCTGCTGAACTCTGAGCTGAAGTTCTAGGACCTCACTCACAAAAAAGCAGATTACAGGTATAGAAGATTACAGAACAGATTAGAGGAATTTAGTGTTTGATCGATAATTTACTACATTTACTACAGTATTATAAAAATAAATCATTCAAATTCAAATCGTCAAAGTCGCTCCTTATTATAAAACCTTAACTTAATATATATAAAAGTATATATTTTAGATCTAGAAATTCTAGAAGCTTGTATTTATCTTGGAGTTCCTTCCAAGTTTTAAAATTAAAGAATTTAGAAATATATATCAATTATGAATTATGTAGATATGTACCTACTACGTATAAGAGTTGATTAGTTTTACTACTGTAGTATTTAAGTCAAAGTAGGTATAAAAATATTAAAGTTTATTTTGTATAAATCACCAGACTTGTAATAGGTAGTGTAGGTAGTGGTAGTGTAAATATTTTACTTCAGTCAAGTCAAGTACCTACTATAAATATAATTTACATTTCAAGAGAGTATTTCGTATATTATGGATATGGATGTAGATTTGAAGAATTTAAAAGATAAGATAAGTGCTAGGTATATATAGATATATAAACCTACCAAATAAGTATGTACATTTCATTCATTAATTTAAAATTTAAATACAAGTTCAAGTTTTTAGAAACTACTCAGCACTCAGGATCAGCACAAGGAGAAGTGTAGGGTACAGTATTAATAGATTAGGATTTTCATGGATATATTTATTAGTATTAGTTTTTACTTGAATCTGACTACTACCTACCTACATGAATAAATATCATTCTCAAATTTTAATGCTCGTTCATTCGTCTCACAAAAACTCACAGTTTATTTAGATTAGTTCTGGCTGAATAAATGCATCTCATAAATTATAAACAAACACCGAGCCAGCCTGCTTGCTGAACTGTACTCATATACTGCAAGTTCTGTACTGTACTGTACTGTGCAAATGTTTATCTTTCGGCTAATTGCCTTCTTGGTTTGTAAATGTAAACTTTGCACATCGTTTCCCATTTAATATTATTCTACTCTATTAGTAAACATCTATCTACCTACAACGAATGGTCCTGATAATGATGAAGGTTTCATGAATTTATAGGCATGTGTTTAAAAATAAAGTTTTTAAGTTTAATCAATAATAGCTTACTAAGGAGAAGGATTAACGCAGCTCACACCAGCTAAAGACCTAAAAAAAACCATTTAAAAAGAATCTTTTAATAAATCTTAACTTAAACAGTTTTGAAATGTGTATTAGATATATAAATATACCAATCACAAAATGAACTAGATGACCGCCCCTGCTGATGACCTGAAGGATTATACTGTTGATGATGAGAATACTGATTATTTGAACCTGGTGAAGGTCGACGAATTGAAACAACCCTTCGAACAGGTGTTGAAGGGACACTTCCACCACTACCACTATTGTTCGACAAGAAAGACCGACCACGAACGAAATTGCCTTGTCCACCTGAGAAACTATTTAAACGCCTCTGTTGACGATAGTCCAAATGACCATTTAAAAGATAATCGGACTCATCCTCATCTGATTTATCATCATGTCCTCTGAGCGACAAATTGTTCAATTCTTCTTCCAAATCCTCGTCGTTATTATAGTCTTGGTATTGATTAGAATAGGTTGTGTTATTGTAGCCTGAGGAAGATCGATAATGCGATGCTGATGATGTTCCTGGCCTTGATATTGCTGATGGTGGAGGTACTTTGGTATTAAGTGCTGATGCAGATGCTTGTGATGAAGCTCTTGGTGGAAGAATCACAAATGGAAGTGGCCCTACAGAGGATTTACTCAAAAGTCGGCAAATCGCCTCTGCTTTTTGGTTTCTTTTCAATTGTTCCTCTGGGGGCAATCTCTCGGGTTCAGGAATATATCTCTCTGGTATTTCGATCTTATTCGGTGTACCTATATTAATTCAAAAAGCACAAAAATATAAAATTATTACGATGCTCACAAATCTGCAAACGATGCTATTAAATGAAACGAATGAGTATAAATAGCTAAAAATCAAAGTTGAGAGAAAAAATATATAGGTACTTAGGTAAGTAGATAGTAAAAATTATGCTCTTAAATCTCATATTGACCATAGCTTAGCTCTTTCTTTAAAACAAGTATTGAATAGAGTCTGAATTGAAAAGCCACAATTTATTTTATTAACAAATATTGGTAGTCTAGTTGTCCATTTCTCATTTAAATCTATAATTGACCAAATTGTAAAGAGGATTTCAAAATTAATCAACCACATTGATTTAAAAAAGGTGTGCAAAATTTGGTATCAATTGTAACATTTATGCTCATGATAAAATCTTGATATTATTAAAATTAAGTATGTATCTACCATTTTTTAATAAACAATTCTAGTTAAAAAAAATCATCATAAAATTAGAATATATAAAAACTTACCAAGAACTCGATCGAAAAGTCCTTCGTCAAAATCAAATTCCAAATTAGTACTCTGAGCCTTGACCACTTGACGTGGAGGACGTCGCCCAAAAATCAAATCATCCATTCGTCTAGTGTCCAAATTTCGTCCATTTCTTCAGGACACTATTTTAAAATTTGTCCAACAGTTCAGATTCCAAAATGTTCAAAAAAAAACGATCACAATTATCTTTAGTTCAGATCATCCAAGTCCAAGCTTCATTAGTTTTTCTAAAACAACACAAAAACACAATTAAAACATTAGGAAAATCTATAGGTGTCACATTTTAAACTTAAACAAACTTTCAATTTCAAATTACACCAACAAGTATCTATACTGTTACTGTCCTAATATTTCAGTCAAAAAAGTTTAAAGACCGTGGAGTCCGTGGACAAAATTCCACCACAAATATTCACTTACAAATTACAAATGAGAAAAAGCCTTAAAAATATAAATTAACCAAAAAGGTAATTTTTCCTAATAAAATTATCCTCATTTACCCCCTTATGTACTTTTGTGTGATTCTTAGCCCTTTATAATCTTATCTTGTAATGCAATTGTAATATAAAAAAATTCATTTGATTTGATACATTTAAATCCAACATAACATAACTAACTACTTTACTACAGTTAGTACCTACAAACTACAAGTAATTCTTTAAACTTTTTTTCAATTCATTTCCCACATGTCAACTTTCTAAACTCGTCACCTTTAAACACCATTTAACTTATTAAGTTACACACTATCAGTACCAACTATTATCTGTATACTACTACTACTAGTATACGTGAAAGTGTCAAATCAAGACAGAAAAAAAAGTTGAAAAAAATACAACAAAAACATACCTACCTTAGGTATATCTATCTATCTGTATTCGTAGTACTTATTCTAAAAATTCTAATTTGGCAATCAGAACAAAAAAAAAAGATTCAATTGATTCTTAAATTGAATACAAATTCTCGTTGATAACTTTCTTAATAGTTGTTGTTTTGTTGCATAAAAAAGCTCAAAAGTGCAACTACAACCAAAACAGATAGGAATTTAACTTTTTTTAACTATTATTTCATACAAAACTATTAGTACACACAAGAATTTAAAATTAGAATTAACTAGGTACAAATTTTAAAAAACGTTGTGGAACTTTATTACTTTGGTATGTTTAACATTTAATGTTTATGTATGAACAGTTTAAGAAAATGGTTAGAAAAAAAAAGTAAATTACACCCACTTAAATTGCATGACAAAGGCAAATAATTTTTAATTAAAAACTATTTACTAATTACTTAAGGGGTAGATTTTAATACCCTATAAACCTAAACATAAGCACTATGAGCAAATATGTACGTCAATTCTACGAGTATTACGTGACTTATTCTCAAGTTTTTCAGTTCTAGTTTTAAGGTACTTCTTTCTCCCCCTCAAGTTCAAGTAAATTTTACAAAAAAATCCAGAATCCAGACATTTTGCTCAAAAAATAAAGACCAAAAATATGACTTTTTGCAATTTTAATATAAAATTGTTCATGTCAACTGTCAATTCTAGTAAGACAATTAAGTAAATAAAAACACAAAAATCCTACCTTAATTATTAATGACAGGCTTCAAATTCTAATAGCAATTTCAGACAGATGAAACGAAAAGTTGAATACATATTTTAAATCTCGTTTTGCCCAATATTTGGTGTCGAATCGTCAATTATACCTACCTATATAGAAGTTAGAAGGTACAATACCTATCTAATGATTTTTTTTACAACTCGCACATTAATTACACATAATATCCGTGTATGATACTACTAAATATTGATCTATGTATACAAATGTAAACAACTTCAACTCGTACAGTACAAAGCCAATAATTTAATATCTTACTTTTTCGATAACTATTTTTGACAAAATTAAGACAAAAAAACTTTGAACTTTGAACATTAAAATCAAGTAGTTATCAAGTATCCCAAATCCCAAAACTTTGTATTAATTTAACTAATTTTGCTACAAAAAAAACTAAATTTTTGTCCTTTCAGGTCGACGATCAACTCAGAACTGACTTTTCTGATCTCTAGATGAGTAATTTTGACCCTACTACCGAGTAAGTATACTACTACTGAATGCCTGGTAAAACTCGAGTAAAACTCGAAACTTAAAAAAATCTCAAACTCCAGATCAAAATTTTAGATATTTTAGTACAGATACTTACTATGTACTATATGTATATTACAAGTCTACCAATACTAACTTAGGAAAGAAAGTTACGAGCAGATCTTTTGTCTAAATCTACTCAAAATAGATTACATAGTTCTAATCTCCAAAAAAAATCCATCTAAAGATAAATCTCAATAGTTTTTTCTTATCTATTTAAGTACATATTCAAATACATACAGTATAGGACCAATAGGGTATTTACATTCATTTCATTTCATTTGTATAAAAAAAGTTGCACAGACGACAAAAACAAAAATACGAATAGAGACATAAATGTGCTCTAGATAGTACAATCCCAATCTTTAAAATCTCTATTCCTATTTCAGTCCAAATTCAAACTATTCTACAAATACAAATTCGAACTTGTTTATTTTTCAATTTCAATGGTCTTCAAAAAAATACTCTCTAAATGTATAAATACGTACATAAAGGATAAAAAATACACTTGATACTAATACTTGGTCTATGAGAGCATGTAATCTTTTAAAATTTCAACTTTTTTTGCAGATTCAAATCCAAGTTAAAATTAAAATCAAATTATAGATTATATTTTTGATAAGCATGTTAAACATAATAATAAGAAAGTTTCCAACATTTTTTTGCACCTTACATATCTAGGTATTCTATATGGACATTACTATCGAAATCGAAATCAAAATCAGAGCCTAAAGTCTCTAGTACAGTATTATATCGTATCATTTTCACAAATATAAAATTTTGCAAATTTCAAAATTGTCTTATTGTATAAAACTAAGATTCTAATTTTTTTTAAATTCACAAATCTTAAATACCATAAATTATAAATCGTATACATATAAAGCATCGTCTTTTTGAATTTTGAACTCAAAACTTATTTTTTTTTTGTAAAAACCAAACACCCATTTCCATTCATCCATACATATATGGTTAAAAGTAAACAAATATATCCTATTTAAAATTTAAACTATTTTAATAGCCAAAGGAAATGCTCAAAGCATTTTTGTAAAAATAACCTTTATACAATAAACCTACATTAAATATGATATTTATGTATGAAGGTACATATTTCACAAATATTGCAAAGTCAAAACTTCTATAATTTAGAATTTTAGAGTATACAAACACAAACACATTTATAAAATACATACCTATAGATCTAGGTATTTTAAAAGTACCAAAAAAAAGAGTAACTATTTTTATTTTTTTACGAGACTATTCTCGCAAAAAGGTAATAAAAAAGCCGGTGGCTTTTCACCATTCAATTTCTTCACAATTTATCCTATCCTGTATAATAATAGTAAGTAGGTAATACACAATAATTTTAGTATTCTACTCAACTCCGTTTTTTATTTTAGTAAAAACACTTCAAGTCACGATTTTCTACTATACTAAATAGCCTCAAAAAAATAATTAAAAGTCATTTGTTTCAAGTCACAATTGTACTCGTACTTTACTTTATATTAATTTTAAATGACTTGGAGCTCCATAATCTTAACTTGCAGTATAGTACAAAAAAAATCATTAATAATTCTCACATAAATGATGAAAATTAAATAAAGAATGGAGAATTAAAAATTTTAGTTAAAGAATGTCTTGTAAATTGTAACATTAAAGTATTATTAATAAGAGGATGTAAAAAATACTTAATTATATAAACTGTAAGAAAAAGTTTTCTATGTCATTCACATTCTCATATTAATTATTATAAAATTACCAGAATTATACAATTTAAGGTTATTTTAGCTACTTTACTTGTATCTTTAATAAAAAAAATCTCAAGTCTTAAGACACACATTGACTTTGAATTCAAATTTGAAATTTTGACCTGAAAACGAATAATTGTAACTAATACTTAAGGGCAAAAAGTACATTTATTTGATATTTTACATTTATGATTAGAATAATTAATAAAAAGTACCTAACGACAGATATTACATAGAAAAAAATTTCATATCAGAAGCATTTTAATAGTTTAGTCTAGGGTCTAGGACTCAGGATAAGTTCCTTAAAAATAGAAATTAATCTAAAAAAAACCTTAATTTACCAGAAACAAAACCAAATTTTGTCAAAAAAATCAAATTTCTTGAGACTTTACATTACAAATATTATCATTTTTTGTATTTCCATGAACAAACCATCAGTTTATGTAGAATATTAGCCAAAATTTTAATAATTGTAAGGCAGAGACAGACACAAAAGTAAGAGCATTATCGCCCTTAAAAATGCTAAAAGTATATGAGCTCAAAAAAAAAAACAAAAAATCTAAACATTTTTTTTCTTATTCTCACCCTGAGATCATTGATGCTCTACATTTTATTTTACACTTTTATCATACAAACATAGCACCACAGTATTTTATAAATTTAAGCTACAATGGAACATTATTTTAACAATAATACTTAATATCCTTCTTTCTGGATTATATTATTCATGTAAGATAGAAAAGAAAAGAAATCCACCATCAACTTTTTGAAACGGAAGTTGTTCAATTTTTCATACTCGAAAATAAAATAAAATTCTTAAACCTAACATACCTTATATAGTAGGCAGGTATACTTATCTTTAGATAAGTATTTTTTTCTAACCGAGTGAACTAGTGCGAATGAGAAATATCAAAAGAAAGATAAGATTTTAAAATTTCTATTCTCTATTTTCATTTAAATATGTATAAGTTTTTTTTTCTTATTATTAATATAAATGTACTCAATGAAAGATATGGACTGAAATAATAAGAATAGTTGCTTATTTTTTGCTTTTTTGCTCTTTGCCCGGGTTCACATTCACAGTAAAATACATACTTTATAAAAAAAACTTAACTTTAAATTCAACTCGACCAGAAATCCGTTACTTAAAAACTTTAACTAAAGTTTTCTCTATCATATCATATACCTACTATGATAAATAAGATTTGTACATACATATACATACCTACTATGTATGTACTTGAAAGAACTTTCTTAAAAAACTCCAAGAAATGAAATGAAAAAAATTAATGCTTTGGAGAGCATTTTAATTCTTAAAATGAACTAAATCTATCATTTATCATCAAGTCTCAAGAGAATTTCTAAAAATGAAGATTTTGTAAAAAAAATAACATAGACATCATGGGACACATTTATACTTAAATAGTAGATCTAAACAATTTTCTAAAAAAAATCAACTAAAAAAAGTCAAAAAATGGTTCTAGATGATTAACACCATAAACATTACCGTCAATATGAGATTTTAACTTGCCCTAACCTAACACTAATTAAGACTTGAATATATTTGAGATATTTAGCCAAACTAATAAATACTATTCAAAATCCAAGTCAAAGTTTATACAATACATATTAATAGATTTTATAGATCGTTAATCGTTGTAGGTCACGGTTTTAACTGTAATGGCCTGTCAACCAAATAAACATTAGACTTATGCTTATGATTGGAAATAATGCTGTTTAAAGGGTACAATTTAACATTTAAACTAAAATATAAGATTATAATTTTCAGTAATTAAGTAGACTAATAAAGTACCTAGTCTAGAATCTCGAGCTAGAGTAATAAATTATCGAAAAATGCCAATTCTAAATTCTATTGAAAGGCTTGTTAAATAATAAATTTCTCAATTAAATCTAAATAAATAAATTTATCACATATTGTTCAGATTCAAAGGCGAGATAAACGTGTCAATTCCTCAACTTTGAGTGTGCCAAGTGCCGAGTTCCTGAAATCACTAAAATTAATTACATGTTTTAATGGGACAACTTATTTGCTTTTGCTGGTGTCTGTACCCCTATGTAAAATAGAAATACATGTAAATTTTAAGTTAAACAACTAACGAATTACCAATTACGAATACGAATAGCATTTAAAAGCCAAAATAAGCTGAATGTCATAAAAATAAATTGATTTTTTAAAATACGGATATCCTCAATCTCAATCAATAAATACAGAGACAGATACAGATTATCTTCTTATCTTCTTACAATTGAAACTGAAGGAAATTATAAAATAAACTAACATTTGCATACTTAACTATCTTACTTTGTAGCTCTAATTACAAATTAACCATAAGGTTAATTACTAATTATTCAATTGGGATTTAAATGACTTATGAAAAAAGTGAGAAAAGTAATTAGCTTACTTGATGTTGATGGGCAAAATAATTTTGTTAATCTCTTACCTAATGGTTTTAAAACTTTATGATGTACCATTAAATTATATTACATTTCATTTTTTATGATATTATACAGCATTAATCCAATATTATTTACCAAATACATAAATATACTACATAGAACACACAAGGTATAAAGCAAAATAAAAAATTCGATATAATATACTCTGTATGATCGAGTATTTTATAAATATTTTTTAAACACTTTCTTTTCTCAATTGATTTATCTATTAGTTTTTATCTATTAAAGAATTTTCTTATGAGAATTTGCGAGTTCAAGTCTTGATATTTTTTTTCTCTAAAGAATTTATTCCTTTCAAACCGAAATGTTCTCACCTCATTCGATTAGAAAAGAACTTTAAACTACCTCGATTAGCTCGCATATTTTGAATTATAAACAGTCATAGTCCTAGTCTGACTATTTAAACATATTGCTAACTATTAGATAAGTAAGTAGGTATCGATATCTAAAAGTCTAATTTATTTTAGTACGTAGGTAGTACCTAAGTAGTATTTTAGAATAGGACAAAGCAAAATTATTGAGTTAAAAAAATATATACCTATTGGAAAAATGGCAAGCTCGAGAGATGATTTACACTATAATTATTTTCTAAATAAAATGTATAAAATCGATTTCGAATTTAAAACATAATAGTATACGGCATTGATACAGATACTTGACTATAAACTATAAACTACATTAGCAAAAATCCAAAATAGTAAATCTAGGTATATAAATAGAAAAAATACTATAAAATATCGAATAAAATGACTAGGTAGGTATTCAGAGAATTTTGTTAAGATTTTGAAAAAGTTAAATAGTCAATGCTTTAAAGCGATTTGAAAGGAACCTACAGAAATCTACAGAATAATATTATTGAATTAGTACCTAAATTTTATGATATATTACAAACAATTTATTCTTTTCCACTTTTTTTGCTATTTAGAATTTAGTATTTAGAATTTAGATAGGCACTATTAGGCACTCAAAATATTGAAGAATTTTCAATTTCATAAAGAATGGGTAAAGATTAAAGGAAATAACAATAACCTTTGTAAAATACACATGTACCTATCTTATCTGGCTTTGAGACTATTAAAATTAAGTATTTTTTGAGGTACCTACCTACTACCTACACTTACCAATGTACATATTGAATTGACATGAATAAAATAAAACCACAAAAATTAAAAATCAAACAAACACACACAATAAACATTGTTTCAATTCCTACTAATGTATATTGGTAAATAATAAGAAAAATATATTATTCATCAACAATAATTGACTTTTTTCTAATTCACTTATAAATTTCAATATCTATGTATGAGGTTTCTTTTTATTCTGATAACTTTCTTATCATCAATTATTTGGCTCTTTGTTCGAGTTCGAACAAAAATCCTCATAAAGTCCTCAAAACCATCATTAAAGTACATTTAGGTCACTAAAAAAATCAAAAAAAAGCTTATTGGTTATCAAATAACTTGTAAAAATATGACAGACAAAAAAGATCAGAGTTGGCCCTACACCCATACGCTTTGGGGAGTACTACAAGTTACAGAGGATTTAATTAATTTTTTCCAGT
>JAQIXA010001216.1:0-27259 GCA_034699045.1 Nanhermannia cf. coronata Gr-Ori-00579 | reverse complement strand
ATGTAAGTATTACAGTATACTCATACTTATGTTTAGAATACGAGTACTATAGTTATAGTTCAGGATGTGTTTGTTTTTAAAAAATTCCAAAATGATGATAAAAAGCGATCTCCACCTTTAAGCTTAAGGGCACTTACAAACTCACAGACACATAGTCAAAGGGAAGGTGCTCTTTTGCCTTCTACTACCAGTATATGCTTAAAGGACCCTATGGTACGGTACTACCTTCATAATATTATACCTATACAAAATCTCCATTTGTTTGAGAGCTTGACTTGACTTCAATTCTTTCTTGCAGGTCCTGAAATCTGAAATCTCAATATGAGTTCGAAAGTCAAGCTCAGATTCAGAACTCAGAATTCAGAGTACAAAGTCAAGGTAAAAAAAAGAAAAAAAAGGAAAAAAGGGATCCCCGCCCTTAAATCTCAAATCCATTTCCTATCCTAAACTAAAAAATATCTTGTCCTCGAACACCACGTAGAGCATATAAAATACTCATTTATGGCCATAGTTTGATTTCTAACTCTACTTTTACAATATACACTTATATTGTATAAAGGTAGAGTACTATTAACCTGTACTTTGTACCTATAAGCATGTTAAATACCTACCTGATACAGAATATTTGAAGAAAAAGAAAGATTGAAAGAAGCATTAAGTCTCCCTGCAAAGGAATTATTATTATAAAGATTACCAGTCATATCTAGCATTATCTTTTCTATTGATCTAAGTATCTTGAGAAGATTTTCTTAGACAAACATAGATACATACATTTTATACTATTCTGTACTATACAGTACAAACATAGTATAATGTAAGTTACTATTAATATGTACCCTACTTATGGTTAGATATGTATAGAGAGTTCTTTCGAGTTTGACTGACTTTTTAAGAGCATCTAGTTAAACGTAAAAAAAGAAAACAAATGGGTTTTAACTCTCAAAATGAATTGTCTAGCTTTTCAAAGTTCTTCATCTTTCGATTCCAAAGTTCTCAATCTCGAAAAAATGCAACTCAATCACTGAATCGTTCTGTCAATTTCAATTCAAGATATACATACAGAATGGAGAATAGGTACATTTGTGCACCATTTACGGGTATTATGAAATTCCTTAGTAGGTACTTAAATGGTTCTGTAAAATCGATAATTGATTTATAAAAATAATTTATGTAATTCCTCCATGTAATTGTCTTTTGCTTTCTGAAATTATTATGTAGTAGAATACAGATATCAGTACTTAAGATTAGGGGTACTTTCACTTATAAGGAAATGACTTTGAATTTTAAATTCAAATTATATACTATTATGTTCAAGATTTGAGAAGATCAGAAGAATTATTTCAGATGTTGAAATGTTTGGAGAGATTCCTTATATTATAATAACTATATGTCCATGTTACTGGTAACAATCCCTTTGTATGTGTGTGGCCTCTTTTTTTGAATATTTATTAACTGACAAAGGGCAAAATTGGAACTCCTCTTGAGCTTCGATTCATTGTTCGAAGTTTGAAAGTTTCAGGAAAAGTTTTGTGACCAGCTCTCTGAATTATTTTGTTGTAAATTGTACCCAAGAATTTTATTTTATAATCAAGAAAAGCTTTTGTTCAGATTCAGATGTACGATTTACAATATTCTAATAACTATCCATAAAGGATAGGTAAGTATGTAATTACTACTACATATATTCATCAGTAGACATTTGTCATTTAATATTAGCTGTAATTTAATCAAGAAAATGACTAGTACATAAATTCTACACAATTGCAATAAAGAGATTATTGAGCATAGTTCAAATTAATGTGAATTCATTTTGTGATTTGATTTTGATGACTATACTACATATATGTATTTTAAATGTCAGTTTGAATCTTATTTATTGACATTTTACACAGATTAAAAGTTGCTAGCATTGCACTTATCATTATAAAATTATGCAGTATATTGATGCTATGAATAGTTTATTTATTTTATTTGTAATATAATCTCAAATCTCAAGCATAAACATAATATTAATATAATGTTGTCATAAATTAGAATTCGAATGAGTAAAATACATGATAAACATTGAGCATTTTACATAATATACATACCTACATGTACATAGAATATTATATACAGTAGTACTTGCATGAAATTATGGAATTTCAATCAGTTCAATGTTCCAACTTCGAACTGGATTGAATAAATTTATAAATTTATTGCGCCATTCGTAGGCATTCAGAGTTCAGGATGTTATGTAGATCGAAATAAAATGTATACTATTATTACTATGTTTTGAAATATAACAGTATCTACATAGGGCATGTATGATTATGAGCATTTTATTTCTACAAAGTACTTTTTGCAACTCAACTTTTGCGGTGTAAAATGTTTTGAGTTTGAAGCTCATAAATGAGTAGGGTACATTATGTATTTTTTCTATTTTTTATGAATTTTGTTTGTATTACAAATTTCAACTCTAAAAATAGATAGGAAAAGGCTTAAGGGCCTAAAAGAACCTTTTCCATTCTTCTACTTATCACCTTTACCTAATGACTATAACTCAAACTCAAAGACCATTTACTTTAAGTTTACCTTTTTTTTATCTTAAAAACTTTTTTTGTTCTTCAAATAGGTACCTAACTTCTGCTGGAGCCTTGGACTATCTATCAGTATTTGTAGGAACATTATAGCTTTGAATTCGAATTTAAACAAATAAATTCTCTGTCTTTTCCTTTGAATGCCCATTTCTTTGTCAAACTACCGAAATAAATCTTGAGGGCCAATCTACTTTGTATTGAAAAGTGACCCTTGAGTTGACTTTATTTTCTTGTTGTTCCAGAGGCTGTTTTTTTACTAGAAAAAAATCTAAAACAAATTTTGGATTGGATAACGTTAGGAGATAATTGATAGTAGCCAAAAGCATTATAATATAGGGTACCTACTAGATATAAGGGTACTAGGTAGTAGGTAAAAAAATCCTAAGGTTCATACGGGCTAATCTGTGGCTTGTTTTTTGATTTCTTATCGAGATAAGCAGTTTGAAAGTGGAGAAGCTAGTAAGCCTTCTCTCGTAAAGTCTTACATAAATAAAATTTTTCATTACAAGACTTCACCTTTTATACTGGTTAAAGTTTCCTAATATTTTTTATGCCAAAAAACAAATAAAAAAATTACCTTTCAAAGACAAGAAAAGTGTAGAATACTTTAATGGTAAGTTTGAGAATTTATTTTAGATGCTCTATATGGACTATGGTAAAAAGTAAAATGGTAGAGATCAGATCAGGTATCAATTTCTAAATTTCAAAAACTGTTTGAAGTTTGAACCCAGCTCTAAAAATTTGGTATATTTTTTATCAGATTGCCAATTTAAATTCTTATACTTTTTCCCTTGTAATATGCAAATGTGCTTATTTTATTCCCTTCATAAAATGTCCCAGTCTGGAAAGGAATTGAAGTATTAAGTACAGTATATAGTATATCTAGTTCTAGAAGGATTGATAGGCATTATAAAGACTAATAGCAAGGCATCCAATTTAAAATGCTTATTGTAAGGTTATATAAAATAATTGAATTTATACAACAAGCATATTAATCATATATTTTTAGTGCCTATAAGAATAGAGAATTTGAATGGCTCCATGAATAATGAGGCTCTAAAAGATTTATAATTTAATTAAGAGACAAGAAATACATTAATATTGGCACATCCTACATTTTCAAAGGTCCGGTGATAAATTGAGGCTAGCCAAACATGGACAAGAATGAATTTTAAGCCATTAATTTACTTAGGTATAACTTATTTATTTTTACTTTTTTTCTTTTCTAAAAGTAGATATACAACTGTGTACATTAGCGGGTTAGTGTATTAATAATTAAAGGCACTTTGTTAAAAACTTCGAATTTTTTCTTAACAGATTTTAAAATCCATAAAATATTGCTGGAATAAAAATGGTTATCATCAATAGTAACGTAGCCTGAACACATTTTTAGTTTAAAAAAATTTAGGATTCCAATTTCGGTTTCAAATTTTTTGACCATCATATTTGTGTATATTAATACCTATAAATCTTGACTGTAATAATATGTAGGTATTTTGTATTCAAACCAAATAGTGATAGATATTAAATAATATTTATGTAATGTAAGTATTACTAGGTACTATTATAATATGTACCTACTTCATATTAGTATGGATATGGATATTGATAGACTTTAGAAATATTTTATGATAAACATGCAAGTAGTCTTAACACTAAACCATAATAAGTCTGATGGTTTTTTCCCTCTAATGTAGTATAGTACAGTACTAGTATAAGCAATATAGGAAAAGTAATAATAATAATGGTAATAATAATAATAAACTTTGGAATATAATATTATAATGCCTTTCCTCCCAGGCAATTTCTGCTTAATTTACAGTCCTTTAGAAGTAGAAGTAATTAAATGCGAGTACATTTACTTTTTTTTCGGAGGGCACGCCTTGCAAATTCTAATTCTAATTTTTCTCAGGATTTATGTCCTAAAGGATACACCTTCACTTTCAGACTTCTTCTTCTGTACATCACACAACTTCATACTTCATACCATCATATACCATCATAATATTAGTACTTGGAAATGGAACAAAAAAGGTGTTTGAGCATCTTATATTGTACTACAGTCCATTCTTCAGTATTATTATTCACTATGTAATAATGCAGGCATTTTTTCCAGCAATCTATTCTATTCTATTCTTTGCTCTGGTCATGCATTTATACTCATTTTTTACAATCCTCATATGAAAAGGATTCTACATTAAGTTAGGTACTACCAACTACCAATAGGTTAGATACATCTTCAGATATACTGTACTACTACATTATATACTATAGTACTATCTAGTCCTACGAGTACTACTTGTACTTACATAAGTATACATTTATATGTACATACTTGAAGTTTTGAAGAAAGTAAAAACGAGATTATAATTTTGGCATTCGATACTCAATGCATGTCTTGATAGGATCAGGTAATATTAGGTGGAGTGTATTTTTTATTATAATAAGAGCTTTCCACTTGACTAGCGTAGCAAAATGTCGTGCATTTAAAATCAAAATACCTTATCTTATAGTTAGTCTTGGGTCTTTGGTTTTGGATTTTGGACTTGAAATATTACATAAAGTAGAGAGGATTTGTAATACCCATTGTGTAGTATCAAGTACAAATACAACTTCTAGGTACTCCTACTTAGGAGATAGTATTAGGTAGAGTACAATAGTAGGATAATGGAATAAAAATAATAATAATAAGATTGAATTCCGAGATTGATTTGTGTCTTGATTTTATTATTTAGGATTCTGGTGGGAGCTCCACTTGGACAAAATCTCCAGCCCGAGACGAACAGGTCTGGGGCCCTGTTCAAATGTCCACTCACTGGATTTGAGTCTGATTGCAGCCAAGTCATCACCGATGGAAAAAGAGGTGGGTTCAGTCGATTCTAGACCAATTAACCTAATTGGATTCAAACCGATTAGATGATTCGAATCATCCGCTCAAAGACCCCCATCATTTATTGATCAAAATCAATCACACACCTCAAAATATTTACCTGATTTATCAAGAAAAAGATGGCTCAAATCTTAGAACTTTTTTCTTCAAAAAAGTAGATAAATGAGATAACTTAATTCTTTCGTTTCCAAAATTTTAAAAAAATTGTAATTTTTCCTTCGAATAGAAGGCTACTTTGAAAGACTCAGCAATAATTTACAGTAAAATTATGCCCTATTAGTTATTTAAGTCATTAGTATAAAAACATGGATTTTGGAATTAAAAATCTGTAAATGTCAACTTTACAAGAATTAAATAATTATTATTTAAGTTTTCTCAGAAAAAAATTACACACATGCTATGGTCATGTCATATTAAAGCAGACATTGTAATTTTGTTCAAAATTTAAGAGATAATTGGGGCCATATAAAGATATTTTATTTGGAAAAGCGAGTACATTTTGTCTACTTGTAACTTCTACATTAAACATAAGGAAAGTAAGCTCAATTTGCAAAAAAAATTAAACTTTGAAAGCCTTTGTCAAGAAATCAAGGAACAATACCCATATTATCTTGCTGTGAAAACCCATTAAATAAGAAAATATCATTGCAATTTTATCCATACATCTGTCCATATGATTCAATATATACCTGCATATGTACTTACTACCTATAAATAAAGAGTATACCTATGTACATATGAACTAGTATGTACTTATACATATTTATTCAAGACGGGCCAAAATTTTACAGTACATACCTACGTACTTACATACCTATGAGTATAATGAAATGGGTCTTAAACTCTTGTATAATAAGCCAATTTACCCAAAAAGAGATAAAATTATGTTTCTTGAGATTCGAGAGTGATCCAGGTGAGATTTTATGACGGGCTTTTTCTACGACAAATTTTTTTAAAAGTTCATGGGAAGATATTAAAAATCATCATTTTATTTTCTGGTTAAAGTATCTTATACAAAAAAAAAAACAAATAAGTTAAAAGAAACAAGATTGTAAATGTCAAAATCAAACGAGACATTATTCCTACTAGTTTGTAAGGTTTTCATATATAGGTAAAATTACATTTTACAAAATTTTAAATTACACATCATTTTTTATCACTATTTCCTATATCTATTATAGATCCAGATGGTTTTTATGATCCAAGTGAGTATACGATTATTAGGTTTTTTTTTACAAAAATATATATTTTTGATGCCTCATTTTGTGTTTTCATATATTTCTTTAAATTTTTTTTTCTCTTGACAATTTTATACACCTATTTTGGAATGGTTTTTTTCTAATTACACATTTGGTGGGCAATTTGATATGCTTATGGTTTTTTGAACTGATCAAAAAATGATCATTTAAACACTTATTAAAATCATACTAATAATTAATAAGGATTTTTTGGTTTGTCCTCAATCTTTTTGTCACCTCTACACTCTTTTTCGTATTTCGTAATTACAATTACAGTTTGAAATATTAACACAATTAATGCATTTTTGATAATTATTATGGTCAAATATAGATTTAGATATAAATTTAGTTACGTTTGGTACTTAAGTATTTTTTGATTGGTGTAAAGTGTGTGCTTATAAGCTTCATGCTTAGCTTAGCTTCATGGCTTTATTTGCTTTTTTTAAATTTTAAAAAGATATTTATACATATCATAGTATTTACATGTATGTATACCTTACTAATCTTAGTAATCGTTAAACAGAGTTATTTTTCTTAAAAATAAGAATGAATGTCTGAATTTGAATCTGAGTTTAAAAAAAGATATTTTTTGTATTTTGTCGTTGCAAATATGTAAATTGCATTGTTTTTGCATCGGTATGTAATACCTAAATATTTCTACATGATACACATCCCTATCTTTTCACTTGAGAAAATTTTATAATCAAACTGGGATTTTTTTGCCCCTTTTTTAAGCTCGAATAAGAAAGAGATTACATATTATGTATCTATGTATAATAAGATTAGACTTTGAAGATCAGACCGGATTTTAAAAATTCTAAATTTGTTATAAATAATACATAGCAAGTAGTATATCTTTAAAAAAAAGCTTTTTTTTTTGATGAAACCTTCAATTTCGAGTAAAAATGAAAATGGAGCTTCATTGTTGAGATGCACAACAGCCAGTTCATATTTTTGTACATTAAATTGTCTGGAAAATTATAGTCTCACAAGCTTAACTACTTATGGTCTAATTTTTTTCTGTAATAAAAGTGAACTTGTGTAATTTCATGTTTCCATGTTCTAAAGTGTATAAAGTAGTTGTAATAAGTACTTGTACTAATAATTCACTATTTTGTCAGTGTTACACTTTATCAGAGCACTTTTTTATTTTAATAAATCCACTTTTGTAAATTTACTTCTATATACGACTACAATATAATACTATAGTACTAACTGCAAGCAAAGTTAAGCAAAGAGATGTACAAACTCGAACTAACATAATATTATGCCGTTTTTGGTAGAGAAACCATATTTTTGAAGAAACTACCAGCGAAGAATTTTTTTATGATTTTTTGAATAGAATTTTTTTTTGATTTTGGCCTTATATAATTATTGCATATTAAATTAAGGGTATCAGCCCTTAAATTAACCACCGATATCAGTCCACTCCACTATCAAGTTCTATAATAAATTACTCTACTACTATACTTATAATAGTTATAACAATAAAATAAACTACTTTTTCTTCACATTCATTTTTAATACACTCTTTTGACTATCGACTTTTAACTTACGATTAATTTAATAACTCTATCCATACAACTTGACAAAATGTTTAGCAAGGAACTTTTCAAAATTTTTTTGGTATTTTCATTGATATTGAGGTGCTTATATAAAAATAATAATGTATGTGTGCATTAGGAATTATTTTAGGTATCTCTAAAATATTGATCTATAAATCTAGTTTAAAGTTTAAATAGGTTTTTTAATGCCTTAAAAATAAGGCCTTTCCCATGCTGCTTCGGAATTTTTTTCTCAACTGCATATTCAACATTATCCCAAAGTCAATATGAGTTTAGAATGAAGTTAAGCCCAGGTCCAAAGGTTAATTCCAAAAGGAGATTGAGAATTTATTTCTGGAAAATTTTTATACTTACCATTAGGGTACTAATACCTATATATACCTATACCTACTTATATCAGTATCAGTATGGTATAAGCTAGCTTTTGGACATGAAAAAGTACATTTATTTATAAATCCATTCAAGAAGTTATATTTGATTACATTATGCTTCCATATAGAGTTAGATTGTCATTTTTTGCTTGTTTAAGATTAATAGAAAGATAAGGCACATCAGATTATACTGCTGTATTAAGAATAAGTACTACTACTATGACACCATTATGTATACAGTATGAGTATATAGAAGGGGGGAAGTGTCAGGCGTGAAATTACATTATGAGGATGACATTGAGTTCTGAATTGACAAAAAGGAAGACTTGTCTAGTCATAAGGGCTCCTCATAATAAATATTTGAAAAAAATATCATTTTACATCCTTCACTTGACTTCTGCTTTTAAAAAATTACTCTTTTTTAATCTTAACCAAGCAAAAGATGACTTTTTTCTCACTTTTATTTTTTTATCAAAAAAAATTAAGCAAATAGGTATCTTTATCTTATGTAATGTATGTACAAATATCTATACACTTCTTCAAGTTCAAGCTGAACTCTATGATGAACAATTGTTGTTTTTGTTGGAAAATTCCTGTTCAGCTTCATCATTTTAGATTAAAATGAAGGAGTGGTAAAAGATAAGATTAGGCATAGTTTAACACATCAAGTTTTTAAATTGAGTTGAATAAATCTTTTTCTTTTTCATTTTAGATTATGTATTTTATTCTTATAAATTTCAAAAATATATATGTTAACTATCATATCTAAAAGTATATTAAATTCTACCTACCAAAGATTATGTTACTTGGATAGAGTACCCTATAAAAGAAATCCTTTCAATCAATCTATTTTCAGCTCTTTGAATTTTATGAGAATGTTGACTCAACTTGAATCTTATCTTTAATTCTTTTAAGTTTAAATATCTTTTGGATATTAAAAGACAGCAGGGTATTTTATTCCGAGTTTTTTCATATTTTAAATATAAAATAGTTATACCTAACTTTAGGACTTTAGTACCTACAAAGGCTTTGAAATTAGACTGAATGATTCTCCAGTCTAAAATGATTTAAGAAATTTGCAAATTTTTGGCTAAAATGGTAAAAAAAAACTTTGTAGTAGATGTGTACTTTATATTTATTATTGTACTGTTAGTTGTAAGTACGACTAATTATTTGTAGTCATATATATATTTAGACTTACATTTAAAAAACCTGAAGTATTTACAACCCTGATATTATTATAATTGAGTACCTTAGATAGTGAGAGGAATGTATGTAAGGATTTTAATACGACTTAAAGCAGAGGAAGTAAATAATCAGAACCACCCACTAAACCACAATATTCACCTTTTTTTGACGGGTTTAAAAATCCGAACTGTGAACAGATTTCAAATTTACTATCTCTCAAAAAGATCATGAAATTTTTAAAGGGGAAAAAGTGATGTTCCAATGACTGACTGTCTGACATTGCCTACTGATATACTTTACTTTAACTCTAAAGATAAGTAGTAAATGCCCTTTACTATATTTGTTTATTACTCTTATCTCGAAAACATTTAACAACTTAAAAAAATATTTTTTTGTTTAAAATTTCAAAATCATACCCTACTGAATTCTGTGGGTAGGTATATAGGTCCTACCTTGTATGTATTTATGTTCCTTTCCGATTCCCAGTGTTGGGATTTACTTTGGAAATTGAATGTTAAACAAATATCACATTATTTATATAGGTACCTACATATTTATTTTGTGGATAAAAAATATTCAAATCTTTCTCTATTATGAGAATGTTATGAACATTGTTCTATGATTAAGTATTAGTCCGATTCAATGTCAAACTGCCTCTAAAATAGTAAACAAGATAAATCAAGCTGGATTTCAAATGAACAAATACATTTATGATTAAAAATACTGCTTTAAAAATACTTTTAGACTTGTTAAATCCAATTTATTTTCTCTCGTGTCTATGTATTACGGAGTATACACCAATACACAAGTAGTATTGGTAGTCGTAGTTTACTTATAACTACTTCTACTTGATCATCATTTAATTTTTTTTCCATGTGCATTTATTTTATGCCGACGACAACATCTGATTTATCTCCATGTTCCTCGGGCAAAGGACCAAATAAAATGTTGTCGATTTAAATTGACACTCATTACCCACCGTGAGTAGGAGTCAGTAGGAGTGGAATTGAAATAGTTCAAAGTATCTACACATAGGTATATACATATATCTAGTCTTTAGATACAAGCCGATTTAATTTATGGCTGCATTTTGATTGTTTTTTGCTACATAATTGTCGAACTTTGTGAAATCCATCCTCATCAATCAATCAGTTACTGGGAGACCTACCCGTAAACTACACAGAAATTCAGACAAAGACAAGAAAACACGATTTTTCCCTTTGACTTGGACTTTCAAGACGACATGGATTACAATACATTAATAAGTATACTTGTATAACTATCAGTACCTACATACTTAAATACTTTATAGACAAAAGAAAAATAATCGAACCGACATAATACCTATGTATGTATGTATTTATAAACCGAATACAATCAATCAAATTTTTTCACCTAAGATCGGTAGGTACTGTACTTTTGATTGAAAGCTTCAAATCCAGAATTACTAACACCCTTATTTTCCAATTTTATAAAAATTGAAATCTTTCGTGGGTATTTAGGTTATCAACTTTTATGATTATTTACTGCTTTTACTTACATAAAGTAAGTTTTTATTGTACTTTTTTTTTGTATTTTAGGGAAATATTCTGAAATTCAGAGTCTGCTGAATTCTGGAATCAGTACAAAAATAATTCAATTTACATTATACATTATACATGCTACTAGAGGCACTTTAGTTTTTGTTATTTACAGGGTATTTTTTTCTCACTCACTCTCTGACTTTGATTGTGATTTGAAAGCTCCCTTGAAAGGTTTTCACCAAATTAAAAGCCATTGAGCATGCAATGCAATACAGATATGTATATACTTTTATTTATTTGCCCTAGACAATTTATAAAGTAGAACTTGAATGCTTAATATGGAGTCCCAACATTTTCCAAGTGTTTTTTTATCCAGTATAACAGTGAGTCAAACACTTGCATCATTATTTATAGAAAGCCAATTTAGATAGAAAAGACAAGTCTGATTATAAGATAGATCCCAATTTCAAATTTCCAATTTCAATGATGTGCCTTGTTTAATAAAGATACGAGTTAATCCAATCACATATCACTACCTACTCCTACAACATCAACTATATTATAGATTAATAATATAGTACCCTATCCAGTGTTGGCATTTATTCATTCAATGGCTTTTTCTTCCATTAACTGGTTGAAATGTAAGAATAGGGATCAAAAATATCCAAAATTTTCAATTCAACTGAAGATGATTATTATAAAATTAACTATTATATCAAAATAATCGGTTTGTATGCTGATTTATTGTCGAAAAATTGATATTTTTATTAAAAAAACAAGATTTTTATGTCATTTTTCCCACATTGTCCAATTTTTCATTAAAACTTGTAACTTACTTATTTATCCATTTTCTCCATTTGTATATATCAACTTTTACCCTATAAGCCAACACTGGGTATTTAGTACCCTACTAATACTAGACAAATTGTTTTATTCAAAATTTAAATAATTTTTGAGTAATTTAAGTAATATAAAGGTGTTTACAATTTCATTACAAAATAAATTATTAGTAGGGTACCCTACTTACTAAATTTAGTACTTATATTCTCGTATTATCACTCTTTTTTCTTAAGTCCAAACAAAATGCTACTTAATCTATTCAATACATCATAATCATAATACCTACTTAAGAATAGTACTAGAGTAGTAGGTACTAGTTGTACAGTAATATAAATAAATGTAAATGATACACGAATTTGGCTAAGTATGTATGTAATAAGATCAAATGTTATTTTTTTCAATGCAAATTAGGGATTGTCGAAGTTTGAGAAAATAGATTTGTCCGTATAAGGACGCTGTATGATTGCCGTGTTGAGAGCTGAATGTTTCATTTAAATTTAAATTTAAATGTCCGAATGAAATTGAATTTTTGATTTGATTTGGGTTTTCTATGTATACACATAATACTATACCCTACTACTACCTTATAGTTAAGTGTGTGTGGAGCTCTTTAAAAATCCATTATCTGATAAATGAAAGATAATGACTTTTAAAAAGAGTTATTTTAATTATAAAAATTTAAATTATTATTTGTATATATTTTTTTATCTACCTACTTTACTATTGAATATTAAGTATACTATACCTATATAAGTAAGCATGGGTTTTTTTTGGTATGGTCTTGGTTTGGAATTTTATTATTATTTATTGGATTGGAATTTTAATTTTTTTGGAGGCAAAGGCAGGAAAAAAAACGGAATTTCGCACGTGCCTACGCCTATTGGTTTGTTTTCATTTACATAATTTTTTTATGGCTGCGGTGGAATGGAAAGCAATTATTATTGATTTTAAAATTTCAAAAAAAAATTTCAAAAAAAGAATCAAGTTTTTAATTGCATTTTAATGATTTAAATAGTGATCGAGTCATCCGTCTTATCTCCACCATCCAGTGATGAAATCAAAGATGGTCAATGGCTTGGGGTTAATGGTAATAAAAAGAGACTTAAAAGACCATGGGATTCTTTGATAATTTAGTAATTTCTAATTATAATTATAATTATTTTTACCAGTTCGAAGTCAAGGACCGGGTGGGAAAGTTGTGGTAAGTTTTAACCTTTTAGTCTCAACCTATAAATCATACCATTGAAAGGACAGGGTTATGTAATTTTAAGGATTTAAGGATTATCCTCTAGATTATGGGTTAAAGAACACAGGAAACTATTGATTAACAACATTTTGTAAGTAAGTGTTAAGTCTTTAAAAACTAATCCTCAAAGTTTGAAAAAGGGTCTCAAAAGCTAAAAGCCTCTCCCATTTTATTAAAAAAATGTACTTAATATTGTGCGTATATATTTATTTTATTTTCTCACAAGTAATCATGAGAATTGTTCAGCTCTCTCTATTATATCAGTAACTTACAAGATTTGAATAATACTAGAAATTCTACATGATCTCGAAAAAGTTGAAAACTTCTCGAATCATTTCTATGCTAATAGGGTCGTTATATCCGGTTTTAAAACATTAGTTCCCAACTACATAGTATTTTGAATAGTATTTTTTTTACTTACAAAGCTGAACTATATAGTAGGATAAAATTCTGTTTAAAAAATGAATTTAAACTAGGTTTAATATGTGTAAAGATATGTATTATGTAATGCAATATCCCTGCATGAAATCATGTTAAATGAGCCCATTTAAACTATGTTATGTACTCGTAATTGCATTTTCAAACTTGAGGGCAATTTTATAATCTCAAAATTGTGACAATAATTAAATGCTTCAATCAGTAATGATCACCTAAATGACATTTAAATCTTCATTGGGGGTAGTTTAATTAAGAAATAATGATGTTAATGGAGAGACAAATGTACAAAAAAGACAGAGTCTTGATGGTTCACATAAATTAGTTCTAAACTACATCTCCAACTCTTCTAGATCCTAAATTTTCAATTTAAATATCCCCACTTATATATTATGCTCTATTACATACCTACTACTATAACTATTGTAGTTTTTAGATTAGTATAGTTAATAGGAAATTAGGAAAATACTATTTTTTTTTGTCTACTGCACGCAACTCGGGTTTAAATTTTTGTGGAATTTCAGAGTTAAATTCCAAAATTAATTAAAAGTAGTAAAGTAACTTACTTACCCTTTTTTTGCACGTGTTTGCGAAAGTGAAACTACCTACTGATACATTGATACCTTATACTAGTATGGTGTACGTGCTTTATTTTTAGTTTGTTTTCTAAACAAAAATTGAACTTTATCCAATTTATTCAATGAGTTTGTGGTTTTTTGAATCGAACAGAAAAATAAAAATACTTAGGAACTACACGAGCTCTTGAATAAATTTGTTAAATATTGCAATAAGAATAAGGATATGATTTAGGATAAAGGAAGACAAAATTAAAAACATATGTACGAGTACTTGTACATATTTTCATATAGGTATAAGGTACCTATGCATATTAGTGTAATTTTTAAGGGAGAGGCTTTTTGAGGATGAAAGTAAGATTTGTTTCTTTCTACGATAGTTAACAACAACGTGAACGTGAATGATTGTAGTAAAACTAGGGGTTATGCGTGTTGTGTTGTTTTGTTATTTTATAGCTGGAGTAAAATATGAGAAATATGAGGCATGAAGCATTCAAAAATGCTTAGAATGCTTTCCTACATAAGTGTATGTAGATATGTATCAGAATCAGACAGAATATGACTTGAGCTTGAGATTCTTTTTAAATTACAAAAAGAAAGAAAAGTTTTATTCAAGTATTTATTCAAGTTTTATTCAAAAGCAGATTTTGGGTGGGGAATAAGAGTTCAGGAAATCTTTTATGAATTTGATCTTCCAGAATTTCATTCTTTATATAAATATATTATAATTTGCTATATAGGTATTACAGCAATTCATCGATTGATACTCACAATTCAAGAGAATCACTGCACTGTCACTTAAACTTTAAAAGTCCCTTTTAAAATTCATAACACTAAATATTTCATGTTAAATCCCTTATTTTTAGCAGGTCAAATTTAGACATTTTGAAGGTATATAAATTAGGTACTATGTCTTTGGTTTTGGTACACAACCTTTAGTATACAATATCTGTGAATAATTTACTTGACACTTACTACTGTATAGTCTGGAAATTGAGGGAATGTTGACTTTTGGGATCATTATCATGATCAGTGAGATTAATGATTAAATAAAGGATTATTATATCCTACCGATTATTTATGTTATATGATATAGTATATGTATCTAATAATAACATACTTAAAATAATTGGACAAATTATATCAATTAATTATAATTGACTGTGTGTGTTTAGGTGTGTGCTCACCGATACGTTCACAGCGGGGTGGATTTCCGCTGGAGCTTGGGTCTTTGTCACTTCCTGAGCCAGTCGCTGGACTACGACCAGACACTTCTACCCTGTCTGAACAAGCAACGAAGAGGCTTGGAGGACTACGGCTACTGTCAGGCGGGTACCTCTGTCCACCTGCTCCCTGAGGACACGGCCCTCATCGGAGTCCCTGGAGCTTTCACATGCCGAGGAGCCGTATACGGGATCTCCGTCTCCTCCGACTACCTGGCCAAGGACACGAATCGTTACCATTCCCCACTTTTAGAAAACAACCCCCTTGACAAGTACTCCTACCTGGGCATGTCCGTTCGAGGAGATGCCTTCCTGCACCCACATCAGTGGGCCTATGCGGCTGGCGCACCAAAGGCCGCACTTGGCTCCGGACAAGTACTATTTTTCTCTAAGGTAAGCCTTAACTTTAAGTGCCCACTGCTAAGGTATCTAATTTGGTTTTATAGAGTTCAAGATTTCATTATTTTTAAATTATTGTTAAGAACCTATTTATTTCAATGCCTAATAAAATCTTGGTCTTGAACTTTACAAAGCCAAATTAGCAGAGAGAAGATATTTATTCGTTAATCTTTTAGGTACCTATATATTGTTTGAGGTATTTCGTTAATTTGAAATTTGTAGGTAAGGTACCCATATTCATACTTGGTGAGATCATTTCATTTCGTATAACTAATTACTATGCGATTACTATTAACATTAATGAAACTAATGTATAGGGGTATTAGTGATTCATTGAAAGATCATCGAGAACAAATATTTTAGGTAGGAAGTAATTCTCGTACTCACTTATTGATTCACATATCTAGGTAGAAATATGACTCACCTGAGATTTCTAAAAGAAATTTTTCTATAAACCTACTAGATATTTAATTAGAAAAACTTGATGCGATTTTTATGAATATTTTGCAAAAATGGTAGAATTGGTGCTTATAAGAGTACCTATCCTATGTTTATCAGTAATGCTAATAATCATAGATAATTAGTTGGAAGTTGGAAGGTACTTTATAGTGAAATCCCTCAGATTTTATAAAATTGCCTGAATTCTGAATATGATCATGACCATGCATATGCATATGTATTTGTGGGCAGGTACTTCTATGGAGTACAGATACTACAAGTTAGTATAGTGTAATAAATGTTCAAGCACTCGTTTAAAATATAAAATAGTTGTAACCTACATGTAAGTCAGCTAGGAATTGACAATAAGATATTTTTCCTCAATGGCCTTGCTTTGATCCCGGGTTAAAGGGGCCAAGCAGAGGCAATTAAGGTATTACCAATTTAGGAATGATTACACATTTACATGTGAGAGATTCGAATCATTTGAATTTGAATTTGAATTGAAACTGATGATTTGACCATTGGTGCATGTTGTTCATCATCAACTAGAGACTAGAATACCTACGATACTATACTAATCCTAAAAACTAAAAGTATTTGTGTATAAAAAAATAGAATAAAAGAAAGAACAAGAGGTGTGTCCACCACCTATCTCATCTCTATATTCGTAGGTACTTGATAGTGTACACTGCTGAACGAAAAAAATTGTAAAAAATTGTAATTGTAGAGCCCTTCCTTTCTATAAAAAGCAGGTAACTTTTAAAACTTTTAAATTCCCTGTGTCGCCTTTTTCTTTGAACTTACGAGCCATACAGTTTGTATTGTACAATTCAAAGGAATATATTAACTAAATAGAAAAAATAATTTGAAAACAGTCCAAAGTTCCTGAGACCTGAGATTCGTGCTTTGAAAGGTCATATTCACTGGACAAACAAGATTTGAACGAAAATACAGTATTTGTAAAGTCGTATTAAATTAATACTTAAACTTAATAGAAGGATTTAGAAGGAATTTATGCTGTAAAAATTCACTTATTTTACTACACACACTCAGGATGAGAATCTGGCGATTTAAAAAAACTTCTCTTTGAGAAATCAGTGGGAGGCAATTACTATTACTATTACTATTAACCAAGCCCATTATGCAGTTTGATGTTTATCTCGCACTCTGTCAATAAATTATTACTAGGTACAATATACAATAGGTAAGTTCTACTCACCTGAATGAATCTAAAAAGTTGATGTTTAGACAATATCAAAATTTTCATTTCATGATATATAATAGGGGTTTGTTTAAAGGAAGTAACTTGTTAAAAGGAACCAATTTACTATTTAGTTGTGGAGATAAAGTACAACATCCGAGGAGTCTAATTGCCTCCTCGACAGAGATTCCGATCATGATAAGCCCAAAGGATTTATTTAAAAACCCATAAACTATCCATCTTAATCATTTTTTTTTGAAAAAAATTGAAATTCATTTTGCTTACCGGTAACCACCAACATGTTTTATTTAAAATTTCTAGGTAGTAAGTGCATGACTTTTCCGCTGTCATACCTATTTTAAGGTCATGTTAAAAAGCATAGGTAGCCAGCCAGTCTTCAGATGCTCAAATTCAAGTAGCTTTTCAAGTTTTCAAACATCTCTTGTGACTGACGATGGATACGCAAATCGAGAATAGAAGCAAAAGCCGCTCAGTTTTTATTAGTTGTTAAAAAAGCACTTTTACTTTCGTAGAGTGATATCTTGAGAGATGCGTTTTTATGCATTTTATGCATGTACATATTCGGTAGTAAAAAATGTCGGTAGTAAAAAAAATTTGCGTAAATTTCAAATTCTCACGGGCGTGAATGAGATTTTGATCTTGAGTCTTGTAACTATCGATAATAAAAGTATAAAAATTTTCAACCACGAATCATATTTCAATTTCAATTTCAATTTTATACTTTCAATATGATATTTAATGCAAAATCTTATGTGAAATCTTAATTTTTTGTTTTTCAGGGTAGTAAAGAAGAGCTGAATATTGAAGCCACTATTACGGGTGAGGGATTTGCCTTTGGTTTTGGATATGAACTCACTTCACTTGATCTCAATGGTGACAAGTAAGTACTATCAGTACTTACTACTTACTTACTATCAGTACCTATCTAAACTTATTGTAATTCAAAATTTTAATATTCAAAAGGGTTAAAATCTCATTTATAAAAGTGATGAGATTTGGCATCACCTTTTCCCCTCTTTCCATTATCTCAAATCTCCATTAATGAATAAATTAAATAGAATCAATTAATTAATTCTCAAGACAGCTTTTTGGATTGTAAATTTATTGGGCCTGGCCTTTTATTAAAATTTTTACTTCTTCACCTGTACTGTGCTGTGCATAGCACTTAGTAACAGTAAAGTTCAGCAGAATCAGAAGCATGATTAAATTGATGATTCAAATTCTGGTTCTGGTTTGCAAAATTTTACATGCCTATCTATTAGTACTTACGTAAACGTAATTTGGATGCAACTTTTAAATCATGCCTTTTCCTCTAAAGAATACTAATACTTTACATACAATGATTATCAACACTAAAAATACTAGGTACCTAAATATTTATATTTAAACAAAAATAGAACCTCTTAAAAAAGAAATTTTTAAAATTATCAAAGTAAATACTACAAGTACCCACTAGTACGCATACATTACTTATCCTTATCTGTATCACTATCACTATCATTCAGAATGAAATGAAAATTTTTTCCAAAAAGTTTTTTTTTCTAAATAAAACATTTTTATCTGTACACTTTCCCAAACAGAAATTACATTATTTCATTTACATACACTGGTATCTACTTATACTTTTGTGAATACGAATACGAATGTGTATACTTATGTACATAGACAGATGTAATTTTAAGGGGAAAAAGTTTTATCGGCCATGGTTCTAAAATTGGTTCGGTTCGGTATATTCAAAAAAATAAAAATATTCGGACTCCGTACATATACCTAAGTAGGGAATATTATGTTGATATAAGATCTCTCAATTTCATTCTGAATAAATATCGACATGCATGCATGGTTAGACCTTAAATAATAATTTGTATTTGTAGATTTGGATTTTAGGTGCGGCTATACTTACGCATACATTTAGGTTTAGGATAGGGCACATTATTGGTGAAAAATACTAATAAATTTGTAATATTTTGTAATGGGACACATCTGTCCTGGGTAAACTACTATTGTAGTAAGTAGTATGTATGTTATAGATACTACTATAGGTACTGTAGTTAAAAGGTAGGTACTTTAAGCTGACAGTCGTCTTATTTTCTCATATCTACTACTTGGCTCGTTTGAAAAATGGACATTTGTCATATAGCATTATCAATAATGGTTCAATTGGTAATCGTAGTAATCATTCTTTGTGTTATTGACACTCCTACACTAGACTATATGTATATTACTTATACTAGTACCTAAGTATCATAATAAGTATAACACTGAGAAAGTACTATACCCTAACTCGTATAAAAAGTAAAAAAGTAGTATAGTAAGCATCTGCTTATTTTCTCTAATTCTATGATTTCGAGAGAGCAAATTGGAAATTTTGGGAATTAAAATTGCTAGATTATCCTGGCTTAAACACCTGGCTTGCACATTAATAAGATAAATTAGACAAGTATAAGGTAAGAGGAAGAAATGAAAATAATGCCAACACTTTGGTATTTGTGGGGGCAAAAACTGTGAAATAAAACAAAGAGTCCTCTTGTTCTGTCAAATATACCTAGATAATCGAGGTATTACACTATCCTAATAGGCATTAAGTATGAGTAGGTACATAAGTACTTGCATAAATGGTATGTCAATAAAAAGAATGAAATTTATCAAAAAAAGAAAAGATTTGCTTCATTCTGAACACAATTAGTTAGTTAAGGGACTTTCTGTATACAATTTATAATTTAGTTTCCCCATTAAACGATTAGGCTCGAATGCAAATAAAAATGCCACGTGCCAAAAAAAGTTCGGACTGGGTTAAGTTATGACATGACTATTCAGTATGAAGAGTTAGTTTAAATTCTAAATGCCTGGTACATAGTAGTAGTACTGATACATAATAGTAGTAAGTACGAGTATGTATAATCCAAAATATTAAATGGACCATATCTAAACTCGAAAATAAAGTGGCAATAGTTATGCTACTTACGGGTATGGTATAGTACGAGTACAAATATATGTAGGTAGATAGTTACTTACTACCTAGATTGTTCTCTACTAAATATTCTACAAACATTAAAATTTTCTTTAATATAAATCACACAGTCTTGTATCATATCATAAAGCCAACTAGGATTATACAATTTTAAGTTCAATGAGTGTGCTCATAAATTTACTGCAATTTAAATCACTTAATGCATGTACAATGTAAACAAAAAATGTGATAATTTTTGGGATAAAAATGTGAGTTTTTCTTAGGTTCTTTTTCTTTGGATGAGAATTTCAATTCATCTGACCAAACTTAATAAGGAGGGGCTCATTTTGACATAAAACATGCTTTTTAACTAAATTATAGGGAGTCTAATGCTAAAAGCTTTTCTCCTAAATCCTCTAATGCAATTCATATGTCATATCAGTACTTTTATTATTCACTAACTTTACTTAAAATAAAATTCAATTTCCTCTTTTCTGATAGCTTTAGGTAGGTTCTATAAATAAATTTCAATTTCTCCAGAATATGAACTACTAAAGTCAAAGCTTATATACATATCTTATGAGTATAAATTATACAGTTTTCAATATTAGAGTTTTTTTACAAGCTTAGAATGACCATGTTGTAATTTTTTGTAGACGACCAGATTTAATTGTTGGTGCTCCATTTTACACAAATGTGAAAAATGCTGGAGGAGCCGTCTACGTTTACCTAAACGGGGACGGGGAACGAGATTTTGGCCCAGCCTCCAAATTCACTCGCCTTGTAGGCCCTGCACATTCCAGGTTATTTGAAAGAATAAATATTTGATCAAAAATCTAATTTAACTGGACATTTTTTTTTGTTTTTTAGGTTTGGCCAAGCCATCTCAACCCTCGGGGACCTGAACAAGGACGGATATGAGGACCTAGCAGTAGGGGCCCCTTATGCTGACGAAGGATCTGGATCCATATATATTTACCTAGGATCCAAGGTAGGTTCTATTCAACTCATTTAAGATTGAACGATAAAATTATCTTTAAAATAATTTGTTAATTGAATTCTCATAGAACGGAGTCATTCGAGAAGCCTCGCAAATAATCAGTGCATCTGAATATTTCCCTTCACTTAAAACTTTCGGCCACTCGCTCAGCGGAGGCTTGGACTTGGACAAAAACACCTACCCAGATCTGGCAGTTGGGGCTTTCGAGTCAGATATGGTCGTTCTGCTCAGGTCAAGACCCATAATTGACATTTCCACAGAGGTCAAGGGTAACTTTACGAATATCGATCCTTCGTCGAAGGGCTGCGCTAGTGATTTGTACTCGGAATTCGTCTGGTAAGCTTCCTAATACTGACAATACAGAAAAATGCAAATGTTTTAAATTTTATTTTATATGTTTAGTTTCGAATTTGAAGCTTGTTTTGAAATTCGTGAAAATACCTCTCTACAAATTCGATCAGCCTCTCTTGGGATCCAGTATAAAATTGAGGCGGAGACTTTCGTTGAGGGGAAAAAGTTCTCCAGAGTTACTTTCAGGGATGGTGAAGAGGACAAACCCCAACTGGTGAAGCATACCAAGACATTGAAAAGAAATGAACTTTCAGAAAAACAATGCTCTCAGGAAGTTGTCTACTTGAAGGCAAAAAACCTTTACTTAACTTATAATAACTTTTTTATCAGTAATAATGAATTATTTTTTGTATTGCAGGATAGTACAAAGGACATTCAGTCTCCAATAGCTTTCAAATTAACCTATACTCTTATCCAACGAGAGCCCAAATACATACCAAATTCCAGTTTACTTCCAAAAATTGAGAATTATCCTATACTCAATCAGCAAGAGGCGTCAAAGGTATTTTATGCCAGTTTTGAAAAGGATTGTGGCGGGAATGAAATCTGCGAAAGTGACCTATTTGTACAGGCTTCTCCAGTAGACCTTGAAACAGATGAGTCACAAAAAGATCCAGGATACTATTACCTCATTGTACTGGGGAAAGAGCCAGAGCTTGTGCTCAATATCACAGTAGCAAATTTTGATGAACCAGCCTATGAAGCCATGTTATTCATTTCACATCCTAAATCAATGCCATATATTGGACGTGTTGCTGAGGTATATATACATACTACCTAGTATATGGGACATATTTTATACAAATTAGTTATTAATTTTATTGGTTTTAAGGGAGCTGATTTCGGATGTACACCTTACAATGCAAGCCTGGTAGTATGTCCACTTGGAAATCCATATAAAAGTAAAGGAAAAGACCTCGAGTCAGCTGCAGAGACTATCAGGCTTCGATTTGATGCCGTTAATTTACAAGATATTGAATCAAGACTTGATTTCAGAATTTGGGCAAATTCTACATCTCTTGAGTCCGAGACTGGAAATAATGATGTAAATCTGGTGGCAACTGTCGTCAAAATTGCTGAGCTTATTCTATCCGGGTAATTTTAAATGATGAACTTTTAAAATGATAAATTTTTAGTTAAATTGAATACAAAAAATGAATATTGAAGCGTTTTTTTTTGTAAAATTTTCTTAAAAATTTATAATAAAATGATAATATTCGTGATTTATAGTCGTGGTGAGCCAGAAAAAGTATTCTATGGTGGATCCGTGATTGGAGAAGCAGGGATCAAGACGCTTTCAGAGATTGGTCCAAGGGTTATTCATCAGTATGAGATATGGAACGAGGGACCTTGGAAGGCCTCCAGTTTTATGGTCGACATTTGGTGGCCCCATCAAGTAGAGAATGGAAAAGACCAGGGAAAATGGCTCCTCTATCCTGAAGCTCATCCAGCACTTGACGGGGATGGCTCCTGTTTTATCCCACCTGATGTGATTGATCCTCTACACTTGGGGAATCGAGCTTTAAGTCAACAAATTCCTAGACTTCAAGAGCATTTGAGGTCAAAAAGAGAAACTGAGAGAATTGTATTGACCCAAAAGGAGAAAGAATCTGATGGGAAAACAAAGACTTTCGTAGAAATGGTAAACATTTTGTATAATTGTACAGTAATTCACTTAACTTTTGAAATTCTTTATTTTTATAGAATTGTGTTCGTGGCTCTGCCAAATGCTTTAAAATAGAATGTATTATAAGAAATTTACTACCCCGTGAGTCAGCTGTAATTAAAATTAGCTCAAGGTATTTAAACTTAAAATTTAAAATGTTGAATTTCTTACTAGCATATCTATTTTATTTTATTTTATTTTAGACTTTGGAATGGGACTCTAGTTGAAGATTATCCAAGCGTGGACGAGGTTCGGGTCAGATCTCGAGCCAAGATTCGGATGACGGAGGAAACTAACCGGCAGGACCCGGGTAACGACGAGTCTTCCGCTGGAACCACCTGCTACCCTGACCTCAAGCTCAAGGTCGAGCTAGAGGGGGTAATTTCAATTAATTTTAAGCACTCCAATAACTACTGAAATAAATATAAATGCTAATTTAAGTAAATTTGCGATTAGGTGCCCTGGTGGATTTATGCGGCAGCGGCCGCGGCTGGCCTGCTCATTTTGGCCTTGATAGTCTACTGCCTACACAAATCCGGATTTTTCAAGCGTAGAAGGCCTCAACCACCTACGCACACTGCCAGTGTCGTCAAACCTTGACATCTTGAACTATGAAGATTAGTTAATTAATGCTTATCCAACTCAAATTAAAAAAAAATTATTTTACAATTTATTAAGGGGCTTTGTCCATTGCGATCGACTACTCAGCTCTCAGCTCTTCAAAATGCTTTTATTATCCAACTTTATAAATAGGTATCTAGATATAAAGAATTGATATTTGAAATACATATTCATATTTCAATTTTTTTTAAAGGTTGGATACTCGTATAAAATCTTTCAAATAATATCTTGATAAAAATTTCTTTAAAAAACAATTTGCTTAAAATTTCCGTGCTGGATTTGACTCTCTTTTTATGAGATAATATGAGGGATATCCTGATGACCCTTAAAATTCTACCAATAGTTATGAATATTAAATTGACAATTCCTAAAAGTTCCATAAGAATAAAACCGATTTAGGATACCTTTACCTTGAAAACAAACGTTAAATTTTAGATCAATGCAATGGTCAAAGCTTCTTTGTACTTGAAGTAAAATATCCTTCCTCTAAATACATACCTATACCTATATACCTACTATAGATTACTTATTTATTAATGAATTTTGTAATTTTGTAATTTAAGACTACTATTAGTTATAAAATTTATATATTTATATAAACAAATGAAGTATCTTGTCACACTCTTATCTTATAAGTTAGACATTTAAGATTAAATAACATAAATTCCCTCCAGTAATATTAATCTTATTGTTAGAAAATACGATTATATATGTTTCAAAAATGTACATTAATTTTCTAGCTATTAAATATCGTATACCTAAGATAATTTATTTTTTCAATTTATACCTTACTTATATTTTTAAAAGGGCAGCCAAATATTTATCCTTAAAAATATATGTATTCAAAGGCAGTCAGCTATTTACCACACTATGTTTTCATTATTACTTTAATTTTTTTGAATATTTTATACTATGCAGTACCTAGTATAATAATTAATTACTGAGTATATGTTAGAATTTTTTATTCCGTTACATACATAGGTAAATAGCCTATTAGACTTTAAAATAAAATAATATTCACAAATTATTAGGCAAGCTTAAATATTATACAAATATGTATCGAAGTAGAAAAATAAGTACAATTAATTGTTGACAACAAAAAATATCTGGCAAAATTTTCATTTAAATTATAAATACGAGTTATATGAACAAACAGAAACAGAACCTAAATCTAGAGCATTTTATAAGAACTTAATGCGTATTTTAGTTAATTATCCAATAATTTGACCTGTCATTATGCTATTAGTTCTATGAGGAGTAGGTAGTAGAAAAGGCCACGATAAATTGCAAGACCCAGTGCCAGTATCTATACATAAAAAAAATAAAGCTAAAATAAAATAATAAATACTTACCTACTTTTAAAGAACATGTAGCATAATTATAATTAGTAAATTTTAAACTAAAATATAGAAAATGTAGCCTTTTTATTAAAGATTTACTTACCTATATTTATTGCATTTATTCTAAGGTTTGTTTTAAATAGTATAACTCTAAAATAGTATATATTCACTATTCTAAAGCAGCAAAGTTAAGTATAATTATATGACAAAATATTAAAATTTATTCGTTCCGGTTAATTGTGATTGTATTTAAAGATTAAGATTAATTATAATAAAATAAAATGAAATGTATAGAATATTAATAGTAATTTAAATTTATTCCCTTTACGATATTTAGCTAGAAAAAATTAAGCTAAAAAAATGTGTTTTTGTCAAAAAAAATCGAATGTTTTTGTGATCATAAAATGAAAATATTTCAGGAATAAATTATGAATTACCTACCTATGAAAAGCCTAAATAATATTCATCATTACTTAACTTTTTGTTAAGCAATGATATTTATCTTTGTTACAAAAGTAGATCTAATAATTTTTATTTGGATTTAGCAAAAAATGCTAGCATATTCTGTATAAGTAAGGTAAATTAAATTACAAATAGTATTCAAAGTTTGAGAATTAAAATACATACATAACATAGAATAGTAAATTAGGTATTAATACATAATTGGTAAATATTATCGTTAATCATCATCGTCCAGAGTGTCTTTTAAAGGTCTTCCATTCATATCGTTCAACATAAGGGCTCCGACTCCAGTCAACAAACTTAAAATGCAGTAGGATAGGTAGGGCTGAGATCTTGCAACTTGATCAAAGATATTTTAGACATAAAAATTTGAGAAATTCTAAAAAATTTTGAAATGTATAATTACTTGTTCCAAGATAAGCTGACTGGGGTGCAAGAATTCCACCAATGTTTCCGCAAAGGGCACATACTAGAAAAATATTTTTCATAAGGCTTTCAAAATAAAATATTTATCTTATAATATGTGATTTTTTAACTTACGACCCATACAAGTTGCACGACAAACGGTCGGAAAAGATTCGCTAATCAAGTTCATAAAAGATTTTCTTTTAATAAATTATTAAGAACTATTGATTGAATTGATAAAATATTCAATTTATTTTTACACTATTATCTATTTGCTTATTTTTACTATTTTGCACACGTTTAAAAATTCTAACATCTAAAGGTAAGTTCGAATTTATCGTAAATATTTAAAAACAGGTATGTTGCGTATACTGTAATCGTATCGGTAGATAAATATATAGATAGATAAATAAATAAATAGTTTCTTAAATAAATAAATAAATAGTACCCACCCTACAAAATACTTATGGTTAGTATTAGTTAATTGATGGTTTTATAAATGCTTTTTTAAAAAAAATTATTTACCTAACTACTATTAGTAAAGCATGATTTAAGTTCTAAATTCACTATATTACTTACGATTAACTACTACAGTCATTCAAAAATTACAAATTATGCATTGGTAAAAATACCTTACATACACGCTCTTTTTAAATATTGTAAAGCAGCTTAGGATAAAATTAGTCACGAATTGTGATTAGTCATTTGTTGTCGAATAAATTACCTTGT
>JAQIXA010001215.1:0-27278 GCA_034699045.1 Nanhermannia cf. coronata Gr-Ori-00579 | reverse complement strand
TTTCTCTAGTAAATGTAGTAGGCTCCCTACCTTGGAGAAAGTCATTGGAAAGTCTATAGACTACTATTAAACTTACTTGTTTTCTCCAGGTATTTTGTTACAATTTTATTTGGTCATAATTTCAAAAATGCTATCAAAAAGTGGTATTGGAATTTGGTTATCTATAGGATTCTCACTATCAGTATGGATTCTATGCAACCCAAACCAAATGACAGCTCAAATTTACACAAATGCTAAAAAATTCTTGAAATATCTTGCAATACTTAAGAAATTTTTAGGATACTTTTGAGCTTTCTCCATAGTAGTAGGTTGCATACTCGGACAGTAGAGTTCTACTACATATTAATCGAAATGGAATAAAGGAAATTCAAAGTAAAAATTTCTCTAGTATTTTATACCAAAAATTTCCCAAACAATTTTAAAAATAAAGGCAAACGAGTTTATTTTATCAAATGCTAATTGATACTCTGTATAATATGTACTATCCAAATTTCCAAATGTCAAAGTTCGATTATGTAATAAAATTGTGCAAAAATAAAAAATATCTTTATATTATGGGTACAATTTGCCTAAAAATTTAGACATTTTAAAGCTTTCTCCCTAGTTATCCATTGCATTAGCAATGTTACAAGTACTAGTAGTATAATTGTATCAAAACCGAAATGAAGAATACTTATGAAGGTTTTCTCCAGAATTTTTCTCAAAAAATCGACTTTTAATTTCGATATCATCATATTATATTGAAAATAAGTAACTTGTTTCATCATACATGCAAGAATAAAATATATCGTATCATAGGTGATCTAATGATAGTTTTTCTGAGTAATAAGTGTCCATTTCCTTACAAGTATCTATAGGTCAATTGATTATAATATAATGTACATATACCTGATTGGGTTGAAGTGGGGGATCTTGGTGGCTTTGTACATTGAATGATGCCTGAGATCCTCGTCGAGCTCGATTCCTCTTATTCTGCTCATCTCTTCTCTTCCTCTGTCTTTTGATTGCTAAAGCGGATTGGGCACCGATTCCGTGCATTTTCTACTAACTACTGACACACTACTGTTTGTTCGATAACACCAATATATGCTTGTAATTAAACCCGCTGACACAAAATGGATGAATTGGAACCAAAAAAATGATTTTTTTTCTTCGAAAATTTGCAATTTGAGTATAGTCAAGATGTACTTGGTAATACGACGGATCTGCTCTTATCCATGATTATATCTATCTGCCTCTTTCTCTCTCAATTTTGGCCTTTGGTTCATTACGATCAATAAATTTCCAGCGCATGTCTTTATTTTTATTTCTATTATACTAAAATTACATCTTTTTACCCAAAACTTTTTCCTAGAGATTCGGTTCGGTTCTTTCAACTTGCCCGAGTATAAGTATAGCATATTTTGGTGGTAGTCCATGGGTAAAAAGCATATTGCAAATGCAATTCTCCAGTATCGTGTAAAATAGTATGTAAGCATTATTAGTTTGAGAAACCCGGGAGCTTTTTAGACATGATACTATTAAACATTTCATACTTTGTATTTATTTATGTTATGTAACTTTTTACTAGGTTTAGGTAGTAGTTAAGTATTGTATCTCAGTTCTAGTTGTTGCAGCTTTAAAAGTCCTAAAATATTAAATTGCTTTCACCTATAGAATTCCCAATTTCCCCAAACAAGTCAAAAACTCCAAGTTTTTTTCAGGCAAAAAACCATAAAAATTCCAATTCATTTTACCGATTTTCCAAATGCTAACCATAAGTGTCCCATATGTACTTAAATATTTATATCTGTACTATCTCTACCTAATACAGACTGACATATCAGTAGTACCCTACCTACTATCTTTTACACTAATGCAGTAAACTCCTATACGACTAATCTGACCTTTTATATCCTATCCTGCCCTTTCAGATAAATAAGCCTAATCTAAAATCTAGAGCTTTCAGTATAGTACCTAATATCATAAAATATCATAATCTTTAAAAACCAAAATCAATCAAATTATATTAGGTAAGTGTATTTGTAGGGTACTAATATATTGAGTAATTATAAGAATAAGTAGCACTGTACAAAATAATTTAGTATATCCAGGGTAAGTTAGTATTGATTAGAGATGATGATAAGTTTAGATAAGGTTTATATACCAGTGGTTTGGTTTTTAAAGATTATGATTACATATGTTCATCTAGATAATTAGACTTAAAAAGAGAAATTTGAATAATTTTAAATAGCTTACTTGCTTCCAGTTTTTATAAAAAGAAGTGTCCCATTTTGATATGATTGCGATTTAATATGTATTTAGGTAGAATAAAGGCAGTTTTAAACAAATAAATTTATATTTATATATGTAGTGGTACTTAGGTTGTTAATAAGTTCAGGTTCAGGTTTAATTACTTTGCAGTTTATTGAAGTTGAAGTTGAAGGTGAAGGATAGAACTCTTGTTAGTTTTAAGGTACATTACTTATAAAAGATTGATATTTTGGTTGATATTTGTATGGGCATTTGTACTACTATGTATTAAGTATTAGAAGAAAGGGATAATTGTTTTGGCACAATTTATTGAAAGATTGGAAGAAATGATAATGTACGATGGTGTGGTGTGGTGGTGGGATCAGAGGTAATCAGCCCAACTACCACAGATCTTGTATTACTACTGATTCTGATACAACCAGAAGCAGTAGTACAGCTAAGCAAGTTGGGATTAGATAGTGAGAAAAATAAATTTTGAACTAAATGAACTGCGTCTACTTCTTTCACAATTTCAGATGATGTGAAATTGTGAAATTCAGAAGAGATTTTGTACTGACTACTGAACTGATCGTGAGGAGAGAGGTCGCAAAGCAAAAACCGAGGAAAAAAAGATCCCCGGGTTGGTTATTTTGCCTCCCTGGTTCGGTCGGATCCATAACCATAACCGAAAAGGCCGACCCAAGAAATCCGAAAACCAGAATAGAAATAGATAAGTACATAAAAATACATATATTTAAAAAACTTATTATCATTTCCTACCAGAGTAGGTACCAGTGTAGTTTGTACAAGCATGTATATATGTTTGAAAAAAACTCATTTAGAAAATGTTAAAAAAAGTTACAGAGTTTGCAAAATGCAAGGTGATGGTGACGGTGATTAAAGCACTCACAAATCTTGAACTGTTTATTTAAGCAAAAAGGCGATTTGCAAAAAAAGAATCGGGTTTTAAAACTATATGTATGCACCTGGCTATAAATATACTAATCCTAAGTAGTATTTTAAAAAGCATTAATGCTAATGGTAAGTACAGATATAACATAAAACTGTAAAATAGTATAAGTACTCTACTCTAATATACCAGAATATCAATCTTAAGTTTATGTCTAAAGTCAAATCTACTTGTACGAGTAGTAGGAGAAAGTGAAAGACCGAAAAAGTTACGAGGTTTTATGTAATTTTAATGGCATTTTCATTTATATAATATGCATTAGTTTTACTATTATAATACTTGATATTAGTAGGGTACTTTATATTTATATTACATAGTTAACTTGATCTTTAGAAAATTTATGTATTTTTCAATTTCAATGCTAAGGATAAGTAGGTACTGCGTACTTGTATCGAGATTCGAGATTCGAGATTCGAGATTGACTACTAGAAATGTAAAATGTAAAACTTAACCTATTACTTAATGGTTTAAACGGGTAAGTTCAAGTTCAAGAATTTCTCAATTAGCATATTTTACTTAAATAAGCTACAAACACTACTTTGTTTATTCCAGTATTGGTTTCAGATCTGATTCTGAAATTGAGAAAAATGCAAGTTATTTTTTTGTAAAAATCAGGATAACTACAAATTTTACAAAATTTGTATATTTCTGAAAATTTTTTCGAGATTTTTATCAAATTAGAAGTTATTATGGTAGATTAGAATAGACTTTGACTAAATATTTATCATGTTTATAGTTAGTAAAAACTATAGGTAGTAAAAAAATTCATAGAAGTATTTGGTAATTTTTGAAAATTTCTACTTTGAGTGAAAGTAGAAAGTTAGATACATACTTTTTAGTAAATTTGGAGATCTTATTACCCCATGAGTTCGAATTAAATTTATGTAATTTGATCTTTTTAATTAGATTATACTTGTATTATTCTACTAATACATACAGATACATACAGTATTTACACTTGCAGTATCAGAATAAGGATATAAGGATTAATTTTATTTTATTGTTTTACCGAGAATTATGGTATAAAAAATGAATAAGTTAAGCTAAACCAATTTTTGTGATTCTTTTTCGATATTATTAGATAGGGACTAGGGAACTTAGCCCGTGGAAAATTTATATCAAATATATAAATTGTAAACTAATACTAATTAGATTCATTTGTGCCTAACTAAATAATAGGTTAGACAAGGCCAGGTCATAAAAATTACTTTTTCTTGTAAGTTTACGAAATTTTTGCAATAATTTACCCCTGTCCATTATCCATAGCCCATAACCCATATAGCTTTCTAGGAGGCTCACTATGAAAAATCTGAATGAACCCCATGATTTACCAAATTTTATCATAGACATGCTTACCAAATTACATTCAGGGGATTAAAACTTAAAAACTTGGTCTTCGAATTTTTCCATTTAGATAGGTAATTGTAATTGTACTTGAAGTACAAGGTTACTTAAACGGACAAAAAGATTACACTAATCTAATAGATAAGAAAATCAAATAATGTACCATAATTGAATTTTTATTTCGCAGGAAAATTAAGCATATATTTTCAAAATTTATTTTTAAACTTGCTTATCTTATATGAATTAAGTAGGAAATTAGAGTAGGTATTTTGTTTAATAGTGTAGTTTTTGAAATTTTTGTATTCTAAATTCTACCTACTATGTAGGTAGAATTTCTACCATAGTATTGCATTGCAAGTATGTATGTATCTTCAAATCCAGTCCAAATGTAGTCATTATTATAAGCAAAGTATGTACTTTTGTATATTTATATTATGTACTGTAGGTACTATGTATCTTTCTGTATCTTAATCTGTATAAAAAAAGCTGGTAACATTTTTTGCTCGACAATTTTTTGCGAATGCAAGCAACAGGTTGTTCTTGTAAAAGAGAGGTCGCCAATAATTTCCTAACCAAAGCATTTTAATTTTAATTACTCGTTTACATACCCTACATACCCTACATATACATACATACATATTTGTATACAAGTGTAAAAGGTATGTCTATATGTATGCTATTTGGTATGTATTTAAAATATCTGCTAAATGAATTAAACTATGAATAAGTGTACATTTTTATGTAAATTTTTCTAATCCACAATTTGCACTTTGCTTTACCATCGACTCACAAATTACAAACTACCTACTTACAAACTACATACATACAGAAGTATGTACCTACATATATTATACATTCTATTCTAAACTTACATACTCAATAATATGCTCGCATGAATATGATATCTAAAACAGAATTATCCTACTTATATGATTAGCATAAATGAAAAATCCAAAATGTAATTTAACTCATTCATAAAGTTTTAGTAATCAAAAATACACTAATCCATTTTCCAATACTCAATACTTACCAAGTAGGTATATATTTATTTCTCTTACTACTCTGTAATACTAATATATCAGTACTTAAATATCGGTATCAGTAGGTAGGTAGGTAGGTAGGTAGGTAGGTAGGTAGGTAGGTACTTAAATAAGTATCGGTAGTTAAAAGAGTGTATGTAAAGTTTCAAGTAACTTGTATAACCATTTCAATTATTTCCAGTGATATCGGTATAATGTTACTTGAGACTTGAGAGTTTGAGTTGGAAAATTCTAATGTTTTTAGAATATATGTATCATTGAAATTCAAAATCGAAATTTTAATACTCGTGTAAAATCTGCTGATACTCGTTTAGATTACCGAATACATACTTTACCAGAGTACCAGAGCTCTAATTCTATAAGAGTAGACAACATTTGTTAGTTCTGGAAATAAAATTTGAGTAATGTGGAACAATTTTTTTTTCTGTACAAATAGCAATAACTCTGTTAAAGTATGTATCAGTAAAATGTAGGATACTTAAGTTAAAGCCGTATAAATACTATAATATCTATCTAATGCTAACTATAATAATAATAAGTATACTCGAATGTACAAAATTCAATTGAGTTATTCAAGTAGTAGGTAAGTAGTAGGTACGAGTATGCCTATACTATTGACTGTATAAGGTACATAAAAATATTTTATAAAAGCGTCATAAAACTCTCAAGTGCAGACTACACATAAATACATAAATACATAAATATGGTATCAAAATTGTATTCGTACATGGTATAGAATTATGAAGTCGGTATAAATGTCTATTCAATTCAGAATTTCAGAATTCAGAGTTGGATGTCGATGTCTGGCTGGCTGGCTGGTGGTGCTTGCTGGTAAAACCAAACCATACTTTGATGAATGTTTGAAGGAGAATAAAAGTTTACAAAAAGTACTACATAGTAGTATGTACCTACTCGTACAAGTCGAAGTAAGCAGGCAAGTTGGAATTCGCCCTTTACATTTACATTTTTACATTTTTACATTTTGCTTGTGCATGTACATACAATGTACAGTATTACAATATCTTCAGATTCAGATACTTTGAATAGTGAATAGAGAAATATACAGATACTGAATACTGACTGATACCTATGGATATGTACATTTACTTGACTCGATCGAGCCAATGTATTTGACTATCTGAGATCCTAGTACAAGTCTGAGAAGTTCTTCAGCTCCAACATCCAACAACCACACCTTTCTATGGTCTACAATGCAAAGTATATGCTGAAGCATCACCATCCATACTAAATAGTATGTAGGTACTTGGAAAATCTAAACCTTAGCGATTGTACTTACTTCAACTCATAGTACATATTATAGTACTAATGGTAATGGTACAAGTACTAGGATGATGAGTAGTAGAAATATATGTATATGTATCCTTTTATATTTTTACAACTAAACCTAAACTAGGTTTTTAATCCTACATACTAGTGCCAACATAGGCATATAAATACGAGTACTGTAGATAGATATTGAAGTATACTTGAGAAGCTGATATACCCCACACTCATTCAGGAAAATTCCACCGGCTTAGCTGTTGCCAGAACAGAGATTCAACCCACTACTTGCCTCTTTTTTCCTCGTCCACCTCATACACCTTTTTAGTTAGTCTCTTTTATAGTATACCATACGAATATATCGATCCCTTATGGACCCATGGATTGACCTGATGGTTAGAACCATCTGGTCAACTGGTGACCATCTTCCCATAAAGGTCATCCAGTCCAAGAAAGTCGAAGCAAAGTTCTAGAGCCACAATTCAAGATCCTACAAGCGTCTTAAGTTGGACAAGTTTAAGGGGGTTGAATTTACGCCAAAACTGGGCTTAGCCTAAGCCTGTACTTGAAGATAGTACTATAATATACAAGTACATACCACCATTTAGAATTATATAAATTTGGCTTAGATGGAACAATGACCCCGTCCACATTCCAATCTCGTGGTTAGGGATGGGCTTCTATTCAGGCACACGGCGACAGGACAGTCAGTCTTCAGCGATTCTCCAATATTCCTACTATTCCTCCACAAAAACCATATTTTTTCTACCATTTAAATTTTAAAACCCAATTTCCTTACTACTTCGATACAAGATCACCATCTGTACCACCATCATCATTTCCCAAGTAGAACCATTCCTCGAGAAAAGTGTCGAATCATTCCCTACTTACTTTACTCATACTACCCGGTGTTCATAAACTCGACATTCTCGTATTGTCTGCTGGTCTGGTTGTGTTGTGAGAAACCGGGTTGTGCCAAATCGAGGACATGGTCGAGAATACCTTCAGTTGCAAAAGCAACTTGTTGAATCTACAGTTGTACCTAGTGTAAGTTGTGTGACTCCTGCCGCCATTTACCATTTACACTTACCAGATTAATACATTCCAAAGTTTTTTTTCCCTACTACATACTACCATTACTATAAGCATATTGCTGCTTGAATACTCGTATGGCAGTAGTAGTAAGTATAAGTAGTACAAGTATTATAGTAGCTTCTATACAGTGTATTTGATTTTGACCTCAATGTAGAAAAATTGAATGGGGAGATTCTCGCATACCATCGAATCACCATCATCATCATCATAGTCATTATAAAAAGAGTTTTTTTTCTCATCTCATCTCATCTCATCTATAGATTCTATAGTGCCAGATTTTTTCATAAATCTCATTCAATAGATTAAATACTTATTGCCTTCTGCGCTATACACTCTACACTTACATAGTATCAGCAGTACAAATATCAGAAAAAAAGAGAGTTGTAAAGCGAAGGCTTTTTTTTACTCGAAATTGAAGGGAATCACTTGTTGATTCATACGTGGCCATTTCATATCACAATCACAAGACTATCATTTCCAGTATTACTTCTACTACTGCTAGTACTAAAGTACCTTGTGAATGGACTTTGTCCAGCTAGTCAAAGTCAAGACAAGCATGCCGACGACAGAACAGAACCAAGATTTCCATTCGAGATAAAATATTTCATTTACTAGTACATACATAGTACTTTCTAATTATTATTTTTCCAAATTTATTATAGCTACTCTACTACCTAGGCTATCAATAGTAGTCTAGACATCCTAACCTACTTTTTTTCGTGGAATTCCATCAAGTTCATTGAACCACTAAAGAATCCATCAAATCCAACAATCCAGGAGGATCTCTCCAGTCTGCAAGTGTTCAATTCATAACTAAATATGGAAACATTTATAACTCAATTCCAACGACTCTGGTTTTCATAATGCTCTTCCAGATGTACTTTACTATTCTGAGATCATTGTGAAAGCTGATTTCGTGTCGGAATTATGACCTTCAGTTTCATCATCAGTTGACCTGGACCTCATCATAAAAAAGACAAAAAATAGTCCTTACAAGAACTTGTCCTCAATTCATAAATACTTCTAAAGTCCCATATATCTACCAATCCTATATTCTTATCTTGTAAGTACTTAGAATTAGTACCAGAATACCGACAAGCTTCCAGTATAGTAGTTATTATATTATGTATTATCGTAATTTCTATATTAATTTTATTAATCTCTTAATTGTGTTGTATTATAAATTAGCTAGGTAATCATTATATATATATATTCATTGTACAAAGTATATCAATTATAGATAAATATTATTGCAAATATAAGGCAAACATATTAATTACCTAAAATAGATATTTTATTAAAAATAAAATAAGAAATAAAATGGAATCGCTTTCTTTTAAAATTACTCATTTTAGTAAGTAAAAGGTATAAATAATCTATCTTTATAGGTATGTATGTATTAATTATTTTAATAAAGTATACATGCTTATTATGCTTAATTTTTAATGCTTACCTACATATTATACAAGTACTATATTTTATACTGATTATTGTCTTGTCATACATAAGTATACATAGTAAAGTAAAGTATATTTATATTAATCTTTTTAATAAAAGGATAAGTATGTAAAATCATAATAAAATCTAGTAAATATTTATAAGGAATGTCTAGATATTTTGTTTCAATCTCACTCAACCTCGTTCTCATCCTCTTGGCTTACTGTTGAATCATCCCCAGTTCCAGTCGCTCTCATAATTCGTGACAAGTTGAGAGTCGTTGAGGCTGAAGTTCCCCTCCTGTAAATTCAAAAAAATATGATAAAATAAAATCCTCTAAACTCTAATCGTAATACAATATACCTACTTGAGTCTTTTTATTTTTCGATAGTCTCTACTACTATTACTATGATAGCTTATGACATGCCATGACCCATACATTTTACTTATCAGTAGAATACCAGATTATACTAAAATAAATGAATAACCCTAAAACCATACCTAATTCCTAATACTTAATGCGTAAATGGATGATACATATTTCTAATCTGATTTTTCTAATTTTAAACTATGAATATATACCTCATTTTGTTTTTAAGTACACTCATTTCCCTTAAGGCGGCTTCATGTGCCTCTTGTGAATCCTCCAAATCTCTCAAAAGTTTCCGCTTAACAGCCCGTTCACTTGAAATCTCCTCTTCAGCCTCGTCTAATTGTCGTTTCAATGTCTTGATTCGAGCATTGACCTTCTCCATGATTTCTCGTGAGTTCTCGCCATTTCGTCGCTCGTCCTCCAATTGTAGTAACATTTCCTTAAGACGTTTTTCAAGTCGACGAGAATTCTTTTGCTGAACCATCCTCTCTTTGGCTTCAATTTCCAATTGCTCTTCAAGTTTTTCAACTTTTTGTTCCAGTCCTGTGATTATGGCTCGGTTCCTAACCTTCATATTTGTCTCCATTTCATTCAATTTGAGCTTCAATTCTTTATTCAATTTCTCCAGTGTACCCTTACCATTCTCCAACTTGCTATTTATGGTCTTCTCATTCTGGAGTTCGGTTTGAAGATTTTCAATCATCATTTGAGCTTTACGTGATCTCTCGGTAAGCATCTCAACATTCGATTGCTCTTCATCAAGTTCTTCCTCGAGTGATGTCATCCGAGCTTCAAGGCGGCGTTTTTCATCAGAAAGAAGAGAGCCTTTGTTTGTTTGATTGACAACTTCTTCCTGAAGTTCGTCTCTCTCATTTTCAATGTTTCTCTTTTGTCTCGTAAGATTATTCAGGTCTTCAGTAAGTTGGATAAATTCTGATTCTAAACTCTTCAGTTTCTTTTCTGCCTCCTTTGCAGCTTGCAGGGCTTCTTCGCGTGCTAAACGAGACTCTTCTGAATCCCTTTGGTAGTCTTTTATTTGAATTTGAAGCTTTTTCAGCTGTTTGAGAGCATCCTCCTTTAACTTGAAATTCATTTCATTTGAAGCATGCAGTTCTTGGATTTCACTTTCAAGCTTCTTTTTAGCATTGACTGCAGCTGTTCGGTTTTTCCTTTCCTCCTCCAATTCAGTTTCAGCATCCCTCAATTGTTTAACTAAACCCTTTTTCTTCTCTTCAATCGATTCTTCTTTTCCAATAAGATCTCTCTCAAATTGGGACTTGAGGGCTTGCATATTAACCTCACTATAAAATAAAATAAAATATTTAATAAAAATACAAATCATACTATGTACTACCGATACCAACTATCAATATAATGATTGGCAAGACAAGAAATAATTCTTTGATAATTTTACTTACAGTCGGAGTTTGGCATCTTCAGTGAGTTGTAGTTCATCTTCTAATTCCTCGATCTGTGTTCGTTGTTCTGTTAACTGTGATTCTAATGCTCTCTTTTGCTTTTCCAGCTCATGGACATTCTTATCTGCTGTACCTTGAGAGTTAATAAACTCTTCCAATTCCTAAAAAAAGTAGAATGACAATGATTAGAGAGACCAACAAGTAAACAAAACATGATTAAAAATTACCATTTGAAGATTCCTCTTGGCTCTTTCGAGTTCTTCAGTTAACAAATTCTTCTCTTCGAGTTCACGATTAAGCGAAAGTAATTTCGTTTCTTTTTCACGTGCTTCTCTTTCAGCATTATCCTTCTCACCACCTGAAATTTAAAAAATACATTAAGTTTCAGCTCAATCATTATTATATTTAAGTTCAAAATCTGTCTGAATACTTTACCTATTCGTTCAGAAATTTGTTTTTCTTCAAAAAGTATTTTGTCGAAATTTCGTTGTCTTTTTTCTAATTCTAAAAGTTTAGAACGATTTCCTTCTAAATCGATCGACGCATCTTCTAATTCTTGTTGAAGTTTCTTTCGAGCCTTTTCAAGTTTTTCATTACTTAATGCAATCTCTTCATTACTTTTCTTGATCACTTCATTCTCTTTCATTAATTTCTTAACATTCTGATCATAATTTGAAACAATTAATGCATCTTCATCAAGTTTTTTCTTCAAGTTTTCTACATCTTTGTTAAGATTCAAAATAATTTTATCATTATTAGCAATCTTTTCTTCAAGCTCTTCAACATTATCGATAAGTTGACGATTTTCCTGTTCCATTTGTTTAAGCCGATTGGTTAATGCTAATTTTTGTCTCGTTTCTTCTTCTAGTAAAGCTTGAAGTTCTGCTATTTGTTGTTCATAATTTTCGACTTTTCTGGTCTGTAAAAGTTCAAATAATACAAAATGTTAGTAAATTAGAATTAAAGCTACAAACTAACAAAGTTTTAAAAAATTTCTTACAGCAACAGTGGCTTTTGTTTCACTTATTTCAAGTGCGGCATTCAACGATTCAGTTTCTTGGACCAATTTAGAGTTTTTATCGAGAAGGTCTGCTTTAATATTTTCAATTTCCATAAGCTTACTAGAAATATGAAATCAAGATTAATAGAGCAATAATAATCAACAAGAATTAGCTGGAAAGTTAAAATTCTAAGCCTCTTCAGGAAAATATGAATAGAAAAAAAGTTATCGTTCCTACTTACATGGATATTTCGCTTAATTGACCTTCCAAATTTTTCCTTCTTCGTTCATTCTCAGTTTTAGAATTTTGAATATTTTTCAACTCATTTGCTAAATCAGCATTCTCAGCTTCAAGTGTTTGTTTTTGCTTTTCAATCATGGCTTTTCCTTTTTTGCCAGTCTCAATTTGCTCAACTAGTTCATTCATTTCTTGCCCATGCTTATGTCTTAATTCCTGAATGATGACTTCATGATTATGTGTTTCCTCTTCTAAGGACCGTTTCAATGCCGCCAATTCTTGTTCCCTCTTTGTTCTGAGTTCTTGTTGTGCAGCAGTTGTGTCAAGTGAATCCAAAAGTTCATTCTTTAAAGCTTCCAGTTCTTCATTTAAATCTCTTTTAACTTTTTCAGCTTTAGCTCGTGCTTGTTTTTCTGAATCAAGATCTTCTTGCAGCTCAGCAATTTGAGATTCATATTCTCGTATACTCTTTGAGATGACAGCACGAGAAGCGGAATCTTCATCAAGTTTAGTCAAAAGATTTGCAATTTCTTCATCTTTCTTAGCAAGTTGAATCTGAACTTCTTCAATAAGTACCCTCTTATCCTTAATTTCATCTTTCAAATCCGATAATTCGGCTTCAACTTTCCTCTTTTGTCTTTCATTCTCCTGTCTTTGTTGATTCTCTTTTTTAAGGCGTTCTTCCAAATCAGCAATTGTAGTTTCATGTTTGGCTTTTAATTTTGTTAAATGTTTGGATTTTTCTTCTTCTTCAGCAAGACCTTGGCTCAAATCGTTGCTTCTTTCTTCTAGCATTTTCTTTTCTTTTATAAGTTTTGCAGTTGAATCATCACTTGCGACATTATCTTCTTCGAGTTTCTTTAATCTCGCCTCCATATTGACCTTTTCTAATTGAAGCTTTTGTCGTGCCTAATAAATAAGTATGAAATTAGCTAAATGAACGAATGGAATTTTAATCAAAACTTACTCCTTCCTCTTCTTCCAATTGTTCTTCAAGATCTTGTATATTTAATTGAAGCTTCTTTTTCTCATTATTAAGCAAACCAGCTCTTTCTTCTTCTTCCTCTAATCTTGCCTAAATTCATTAAAATATTATGAATGAACAAAATTTAATTATAAAATAGCAATAATTTTTAAGCTTGTGAACTTGAAGCCAAAATTGATTTTTCAGAGTTGAATAAATCAATAGCTTACATGAAGTCATTTTTTAAAAATAAAAAATACTTACTTCCATATCATGAAGGATCTGTAAGAAAACAAAAAAAATCAATCAGTAAGTATTAGCGAGTATTGAGCATTGAAAAAAAAATTGATTTGAGAAAATTAGCTTACTTCTTCAAGCTCTTGCTTTTTTAATGCTAGTCGAGCTCTCATTTCTTCAGCTTCGGCACAAAGTTCGGTTTCAGCTTGCAACTGCTCTGCCAACATTGATTTCTCTTCCATTGCCTGATTCAGTTTTGATTCAGCCTCTTGAACTGTTTTTAATGAAGTGTCAAGCTTATCTTTAAACGATTTTAATTCTTCGTCCTTCAAAGTGAGTTTTTCTTCTTGTTTTGTAACTTGTAATAATGGTTTAACTTTGGTATAAAGTCTCCACCATTGCTAAAAGACAAAATGACAATTTAATATAAAAAATAAAGTTATCAATATTGTCAAGTGTTAGAGATATCTACTTACCCAATTTCTAAGTTTGAGATATGCAGCACAATTTCGTTGAATAATTCTTATTGCATTTAATTGCTGAACTCGTTTACTATACATTCTTCTAGCCAGATTTCCTCTACAAAATGATTGGAAATTAACTATAAGGTCAGTGATTTTGAAATCTCTTTCTTCTTCTAAATGTGCAAGTACTCCGGCCCTGAAAAATATTTTTGATTGACCAATTCGATACAAATTTGAATCTAGTTCAAGGCCGATAATCTATGAAAATTAAATTAAATGATCAAATCGACTTCTAAATATTCATTTCATATTTCTCAGATTATGAGTTTTCTTCATTACCATTTTTTCACATGCTTTTTTGCCATCCATAAATCCCTTAGGAATTACATTTGGGGTCAAAAGTTCATATCTTTGACGGAATTCTTGGAATGGAATTCTATTTGGAAATCCTTGTCTGCAAATCCTAATACCTTCCAAAACACCATTACACCTCAATTGATCAAGTACTAAAGGTGCATCAATTTTTCCTGATCTCTTTTCGTGATTTGGTATAATACATCGAACGAAATTAGGATTTGTATTTCTCAATGTGATCATAAGTCGACTTAATTGCTCTTTATACAATTGTGATACTGTTCTGAACATTCCCTTCCTTGTTCTTGCACCAAATTGCGTATCACTCATGGCTTGTTGAGCTGATTGAGAAAAAAAAGATATTTTAAAAATAAATAATTATTAAAATATAAGATTCAAATTCTTACCCATTCCAACAATCTCAGCTAAAAAAAAGAATAAAAATATTTTAATCAAAAATTGCTTAGGATTCTTAGGTTTGAGAAAAGTTCTGATTTATTATACATTTACCATCTTTCCATATTTGGATTACAAATGGATCAAGAGAACCTTGCAGCAGAGATACCACATTTTCATTTAGAGGATCCATATTCTTCATCAACCATTGGGCTGCACTATAATCAACCTATTAAATGTCAAAAACAAAAATTTTAAGATACATAAAGGATTCGCAGACATTGTCAAACAAAATGATGTGTTTTTATACCTTGCCTGTAAATTAAAAAATAGAGCTGTATAATTATTTATTTCTTTTAAAAATAAAATTAATGTGTTCTTACCGGCATAATGTAAAATGGCAAAATCAGCAGCACCTCTAAAGTCTGTTTTTAAAAATTTCTCATGATTGGTATGAGCAACTGCAAGTTTTTCCGTAAAACTTTTATCTGTAGCCTTAGGAAACCAACATTCTTCATCCAATAATGCTAAAATACCCATTGGCTGTAAAACAATGAAAAATATTTATGTAATTTTGTTTTATAAATCAATGTACTTACTATACTACTATAAACACAATTTTTATTACCTTCTCAATTAAATCAATGGTAGGCTGTAAATCTAAACCAAAATCAATAAACTTCCAATCAATTCCTTCCTTTTGATATTCTTCTTGTTCCAAAATGAACATTGTGTGATTGAAAAGTTGTTGAAGTTTTTCATTTGTATAATTAATCTAAAATGTCATTTTAAAAATTTAGTTTTGTCAGAAAAAGTAAAATGCCTAAATTAATCAAATTAATTATTGTGACTGACAAAACTGGTATAAAATAGGTGATTTTTACTTACACACATTTGCTCAAAAGAATTCAAATCAAAGATTTCAAAACCAGCAATATCGAGAATTCCAATAAATGAAGCTCCTTGTCTTTTAGTTCTGTCGAGTGAACGGTTAATTCTGTTAACTAACCATCTAAATAATCTCTCATAACAAGCTTTGGCAATTGCTATACAAAAAAATAATAAATCAAAATACATTAAAATTCAAGAATAATATATTCTAAATATAGAATACATAGCTCAATTATAAACTATACCTTCAACAGCAAACTCAACCTTTAAAAATTAATAATCATATTTTGATTAGAGGCTTTTACAAAACAAAATTTACATAATATTTGACTTTTAGTTCCTATTCCTAAAGTAGTTATTAGAATAAATTATTGAGATTTACCTGTTCTTTTGTTTGTGCTTTTGTTACATGATCTCGTCCTACTTTTATCCTCGGTCTCAAGAAAGCTGCAAAAGGATAATTTGTTTAATCCAATCCAATAAGTTAAATTATAATTATAATTTAAATAAAAATTAATAGTATTTACATTACCTTTTGTCATTTCACTAACATTTAAACCAAGTAAATGAGCAACTTTTTGAGCTACTGTATTGTCCTGAAATGAAATATAAAAAATATTATGAAAAAATAGTTTGTAATCATTCTGTGTTTGTGAAACTTTTCTTACAGGTAATGTGGCTTGATCTGAATTTCTTTCTTGTTTGAATTCCATATTACCAAAATGAAGTACACTTGACACGACACGAAAGATTGCATTCAAATCTTCAGATTGCAATCCCATAATTTCCATTGATTTGATGGTGGCTTGAAATTCAGCAATATCATCAACTCCTGGAAAGTTCATGAATAAAAAAATTTCTTATATTATATACCTCTATCAGTATAAAAAATTTGTTGATCTCCTTTTGTATATTTACCTGGAACTGGAAGATTCCCATTTGTGACAAAATTGTATGATTTAGCCTCTTCCAAAAGATATTCCTCTGCAAAAAATTATTTTATTATTAAAATTTATTATTAATTACCTAATTAAGAGAGATCTGACAAGACTGACAATACTAAAAGTAGATTTTAGAAAATTTTAAGGAATCTTACTTTTCTTTTCTCCACTTACACCTGAAAGTAAATCATTTAATCGATCAATAATGATAAATATTCTGTTTGGTATGATATAAGTATGCTTAAAGATTCGATTGGTAGATTTACCTGCTATTAATTGATAAAATATATGAAAACATCTTTCTTCTTTGGCTTGTCTAATTGCTCTGGACTTTTCAAGTAAATATGTTTCTATATTGGCCCCTGCAATATACCCTGAAGTGTCAAAATTGATTCGAATAAACTTTCCGAATCTGGAGGAATTGTCATTTTTAATCGTTTTTGCATTTCCAAATGCTTCCAAGATAGGATTAGCTTGTAGTAATTGTTGTTCTAACTCGCCCTATAAACGAATTTATAATCTCATCAATATGATCATTACAGTTTGAATTTGAAGGGTCAACAAGTCTGATCGAATTTGATCAAATAAAGTTTTAAAAAATATATAACTAAGCGTGTTTGTACAGCAATTTACTCCAAAGTTTTTAAGCAGTTTATTTTTGTGTATTTAATAAAATTAAAATATATTAAAAATTAAGTATGTAGGTATATTTTTAAAAACTTACAAAGCTAAATGTAGGAGCAGCCTACATTTTTACCAAAACCATCACCATAAATGAACCAAAATAGTACATGCAAAATGAATTTGTGTAATTTTAAATTAGACAGATTAAAGATATAAATATGTAAAATGGTAAATAAAAAAAGAAAAATTGATATTGAGATTATTAAAGTTAAATGTATGTACATCAGTAAAATAAAATATAATCGGTTTAAAAGAATACATTAGGTTTAATAAAGAATAAAGAGTAGTATCATGATAATGTTGTAGCATAAATGTTTTAAAGTTATAAATGAAATTAGAAAAAGAAAAGAAAAGTGTTATTTATATTTATAAAAGATATTTGATTACGTTGTATTATAATTGTAATGAAATAATATTATGGTTATAAAAAATTAAATTGAATAATTTTCTAAAAAGTCAAACATGCATAAAAGGATAAAATTCTAGATACATATCAATATAAGGCATTGTAATCTCATTATCAATTAATTGTATATATCATAATATAATAATAATAATAAACTTAAACGAACCGTAGATTGATGGTGACCCCGTGGTTTACTCGCAGCCACGAAGGCCAAATACTGTATCACCTATAAAAATTTAAAAAAGAATTCGTCATAAGTAAGTAGTAAACTATTATGTACATATAAGTGAAAGGACGAATTAGGAGATTTCTTTGAGAGTTAGAAGAAACAAGACAAAATAGGAAGTATTTAAATGAAAGATAGAGATAGAATAAAGATTTCTACTTTTTTGGTGTTCTCGGTTTTCCCCGCACCAGATTCGCCTGTACATAGAATAGATTGGTCCTCTCGATCTAGACATTTTAAAGATAAAAAATTAAGAAATATTTTTTGACCATATCATAATATTTAGTTTATAGCACATACTGCAATCAATCTAACTATAAGTATGCCAGTAATAGACATTAGTATACACATATGTTTGAAGTTTGAATCAAAAAGATTATATTTAATATAAAAATTTATTTAATACATTTAATTTGGATATGATTTGAGAAGAGGAACCAAAAAAGGAGATATTCTTGGTTGAATACCAAATAAGGAGTTCAATAACGATTGTCATCTGTTCAAGCTAAGCTACAATGTAATGTTACTAACTATACTATGTATCGTATCATGTCCATAAATTCATATGATCTCTAGACTAATATGTAAAAGTATTGCGAGAGGAATAGAGCGGACAATCTTTTTCTCTTTTTGAATATTTGAAAAAAAGACTCTGCCCTTAAAGTCTAACTTTGGTTCTAACTCTAACTTGTATCTTTCTCCTCGTTAGATCATTTAACCTATTATGTAGGTAATAGGTATCTGGTAGGTATTAGGTATAAAACTACATTCCATTATATTATATGTATTGCTAAATAGTAACTAAAACTAAATCCTAAATGAAAATGTATCTTTAATATGTCTATCAGTTTCTGAGTATGTACCTATAAGATGTAATACCTAAAAAGGAAATTCATACCTTGCAACATTGACCTGTACGCTGTGTCTGTTATGGCAAAAACATGTGGAGGAACTTCATGTCGTTTCTTCCCCTTGTAAACCTCCATTATTTTCTCTGTATAAATTGGCAGCCTCTTGTACGGGTTTACAACCACACAAAATAATCCCGAGTATGTCTAAATACACAAAAATAATAATATTATAAAAGATAAATAATTGCATTAGGCATTAGGCCATTATACATAAAAAGATTAAAATATTCATAATTCATTCAACTGTCAAATATAATAAAGCATCAATTCTAATAATAACAAATTAATAACCATTCCTATTGCTTAATTAGTATTGAAATGTACATGGATTTCAATTCAAAAGAATTGAATACTTTGTTTAAAACTAATTTTGGTGATTCTTATTGTCTCATTGACTCATTACATAGGTAGTACCTACAATAAACTTTTGCTATAATAGCACCGCCAAGTAAGGATAAAAATAAAATCTATAATGCATAAAAAGGGAAACCGGTTAATATAAAACCTAAAATTCATGTATTATTAAAGAGAAAAGAGACTAATATTTCGTATAAAACTGAAAGAATTCTTGCTGGTACTGGTAAGTAACATAATTTAAAGGGTACCTACTTCTATTTCTAAAACAAAAGTTTGCAGATAGACATTACGTAGTAATGCCGAATGGCAAATATCAAATAGATAAATATAAAGTAAGGCACAATAATATGTATTATGTATTCATTGCAATTATGCATCAAATTTCTAAATACTAATGTAGAAAGTGTAAGCAAAAAACTATAAAAAATAAATTGATAATGATACTGATATACGGTTATTATCATTCATAATAAAATATCAATTAAACCGAAAACATTTTTTTCCTCGAACTATTTATCTACAGTGATACTGAACTGGTACTGTATCGTTTGGCGGCTTATCATAGTTAATAGCCACAACTACATATGTATTGAATTGCTATAAATAAATAAATATTTTTAATTATATAGGATAGGTACATACATAAATAAGGCCGGAATAGTATCGATCTTTTAGATTGTGAAGTACTGATGCTTCATTTAAACATGTCAGTTCTGCCATATCTTCAACTTTATCGAATTTCGGAGGGTTCATTTTCTGAATGTCATCTTTGTTCACGAGCATTTGCTTCGATGTTTCAACCACTTCAACCTGTACTTGATCTCCTTTCTCGGCCTAAAAAATTGTCAAAAAAAAACCAAAACATTCATTAAAATTACAGTTCATGACATGACTCATTACACCCATATTTCACATCTAGTAGGGAAACTTAATATGTCTGAATGCGATTACTCATTACTTAAATATTTTTTGCATAATATTGAAAAAAAGGGATTGGTCGATTGACCAATAACAAAAATTTTGACAGTTTAAAAACTTTATGACATTGGACATGGTATCTGGACCATGGGTCCATGAGTAACCTGTTGATTTGCAAAAATGTAAACTTTTGACAGATCGTCATGTATAAAGCTCCGGCGCAGAGATTTGGGCAAAGTGTCAAAAGTCATTGTAAATTATAAAAAAAACTACCTTTATAGCGGCAGCCACAAAACCGGATGCATCATGCGGGACCCATACGAGTCGTTTTTGTGTCCATTCAGCTTGTGATGCTGGATCATTGATGACATTTCGATCAACAACCAAATACTTGAGGTCAGGGTCTGACCTGTCAAGCTTATCCTCTGCTGTAGAAGTCATCTTGACAATTGACAACTGTCACCTAAAAGGCACTTTTGGCACTGAAACTTCCTCTGACCGAGGTTGTGGACTATCCGGGGTTGGATACCTTGACCCTTTCTACAACTCAATAAAGGTCAATTATTGACAAAAAACCGGAAAAAAACCCACAAAAAACTTAACTAACTAGAGAAAAAAAAACCAAACTTGAAAATTCCAAATTGCTACTTGTTCAACTTCAGCAATTCAACTGAAATAATTTTTGTAGCTCTTCAGCACAGAGAGGGCCAAAATAGCTTTGAAAATTTTAATACATAAGAAGTACTATGCAATGCATGCTAAAGCCAAGTAAACGAGTAGAGTAGAAATACATACGATACCTACTTGAATTGAACGAATATCTTTTGTATAATAATTTTATACCTTTTTTGTGCAATAATAAAGCTTGGTAAGCTTGGTACATATATGCATGTAGAGTGAACTTTCTATATAACGTCTAATCTTAAAGAACGTCTTTAAAGAGCCTTTCGTTTCGTTATACAGAGGTCTAATAAATCTTTAAATTACAATTATGAAGATTGAATTATGAACATAATTATGAACCTGGTACCTTTAATTCAATATATTATGTGAGTTAGTATAGGTTATTTTAGCTCTGAAAAGCAAATTTAGACCTATATTTTCCACTAAAGTCAATTTTCCAATTAAAGTACAGGGGGAAAATCGAGTTTTTACAGAGCTAAATTGAAAGAAAATTTAGTATATCTATTGAGAGACTTCGCTAATGCGAGTATAATAGCGAATTTACTGTTTTTTAAGTATAATGCGAGTTAGAATTATTCTACTGATCCTTAGGATTATTCAGCTTTGAAAATGAGATTTGAGGCATATTTTTTAAGAATGAAAAGATAGAGCTGAAATCAATGAAATTAGTTTATAGAGAGACTTCGTTATATAGCGAGTTCACTGTTGTATTTTGTAGGTACTAAAGACTCATAGGTACGTCCTTATATACTTACACACTATAGGTACACTGATAGTGAATGCTGAATAATGCTAAAAATCTCTTTGTTGTCTTGATGTTTGAAATCTTTAGAACTCTCACTTTTCATTTCATTTACCTATTCAGTTAAAAGATCTCTGGGATTATTTAGGATTAGATTTAGATGGAAAAAATCTATGTACCTAACCAATATGTAAGATTTAAGATAGTGCCTAAATAAGTAAATATTATATAGCTTTGATTTGATTTGCTTAAGTCTATAGGTAATGGGTAAATAAGATACCTAGTAGGGTACCTATACTGCTTGATAAAATTAAAAAATTCATTATAGAATTTTATTCATGTCGTGATTATTTATATAGGTATACAGTATACCTACATTATTATGTATTATAATCAGTAGGTACTAGTAGAAAAACAATCGACAAGAGTTTGAGAATCGAGAAATAAAAACGAGAACTCTTAAAATAGTCAGATATTTGTCTAGTTAAAGGTATGTAAGTTCCTAAGTAAGTTATTTTATTATAAAGTATGTAAAGGTGTAAAGTAATCGCCTTATATGATCCTAATTTGTATATTAACTTTCAAGCAGAGAGACAGAGACGCATAAAATCTTACTTTTAAAGTGTTGAAAATCAAAAGCTTTTGAAAAAAATAATATGATATAGCATAAATCGGAATGAATTAGAAATTAGAACACACGTTACATGCGAAATACTCGTAGAAACAGATAGGTACTTTTAAAATTTTTTTTATTAACATTAAAATAGATCTACATGCATATTATTTGTAATTTGTATAAAGTGTATAAACTTATACAAGATATAGGTATATAGTACTATATCAGTAGCAGTAGTAAAATTGGTATAAAAATTAAAAATGTCCTTTTATGATATTTGAGGATTACAAAAAACATTTGGATTGGTGGTAGGCAGTTTATATAAGGTACTGTATCAAAAGACCTTGTTTTGAAAAAATGCCAGTTCCTACCTACCAATACCTAAATTGTATTTATTTACCTCTTTAGTAAGTAGTTGTATATAAAATAATTAAAATCTCGATATGTTTTCTTAAATTATACTAGCTACAAACTAACATACATTTGTTAGATATAAATTGTAGTTTTTGCACATTTGCAATTTATATACCTACCCTATAGAATTTTAGAGCTTTAAAAGGACTTTAGAAAAAGATACAAGTTATATATACCAACTGAACTGATATAACTTATGGTTACATTAATACCTACCTATATTCTCGTAATTCGAAAACGATTTAGTGTACTCTAGTCAATAAGATATAAACACATAAAAGAATAAATAAAATTTAATTGTATTAAACAGAGGTAATCAACGTTAAAACAAACAGAATCTTCTAATAAGATTATTAGGGTACCGCCTATTAATTCCGAAGTTAGGTGTATAATATAATGAAAACTATTAGAACTATTCGTTAAAATATTAAAATGCTAAAAATTCCTAACACGAATATAAAATAAATGATTATTCAACACAAAATCCTAAAGTTTCTTCAATTGCGAGAGTAAGTTTCTCTTTGAATATTTCTTTAGATTCATATTGAGGGAGATCTATTCTATTGAAGCATGTGTGAGCTTTCGGTAGCGAGTTTGGTACAATTCCATCTAATTTATGTAATGTGAATAAACGTGGCGTGGAATTTCCTTGTAAATTCTTGAATCCTTGCAATGGAATCCTAAAAAAAGGGAATATAAATTAATATTCACATTCATATTCATATTCAAATACATACTACCTACGATTTAAATAGGATATTGTAGATGTAAATGTAAATAATAAATTTTTATACCTGGAACTTCCGGTAACAAATTTTAAAAGCCTTGCTTTCATCTCTTGGTCGTATTCATTAACAATTTCCCAAAACCATATACCTATATTGTCTGTAGCTGAACAATTCTAAAAAAGCAATTAAAAAAGGTAAAAAGATATTTTCAATATTTTTATTTTTTTTACAAATATCATACTTTATATCGAGTATTTGTTTTCCAATCTTCTATATCCAATGAATCGATTCCGCTTAAAAGTAACTCCAATTCTCTCTCTTCAAATGATTTTAATAAACTCATTGGAATTAATTCATTAAATCCTTTTTGAAAAAACATAAAAATTAGTTATAAAAAATTTACCAAACCATAAGTCGAATAATAATCATGAAAAAGCAGATTATGCCCTAACTCTAAAAACTAATGTGTCGTAAAAACTAATATACCTACCTACATAATCCAAATCTAATCTAAATGCCTAAACAACTTACCTTTTTGAAGTGAAAGAAATTGCTGCTCAATTTTAAACGTATAACGCCAAGATACAAATAATCGAACATATTCTTCCTTATTGTCTTCAGTTAATAGAATGTCTTTTCCACCTTCTTTTAATTCGTGAGACTTGACAAGACCAAAAGAATCATGTTCAACAACAAAAGTAGAATCAAGTGAACTAACATCGTTTTCCCTATAAAAAATGTAGGTATCAAATATAACATTTATTTAATCTCATTTGAGAACGGATTACTGTAAAATATTTTGAACTTACAATATCCACGAAAGACTTTGATGTAATTCCGGATCGACTTTTGCAATATCAACTAATTGTATTGGTTTATTTATCAACATTTTGTAGAAAGGTAAAGTAAATCGAACATTCACCACATGCCTGTAAAAAATTTATAATCGAATAAGAATTTTTTATCTAAATGCATTCTTAAAAAATTTTAAATTATACCCATGAAATAAAGCAATTCCTAAAACTCGTCCAACAAATTGAAAATAACTTAAATGATCCTGTTTATTAGAAAATAGAATGTTCATTTTAGTTTGGAGTCAATAAAATAAACAGATATCTATGAATAAAATGACTAAAAATATTATAAATGTTTTACTTACAGGATTTACATTAGAATCCGAATTTATTTGAACTGAATAATCATCTGAATAATGAAACAATCCATAGCTAGGATCAAACATTTTTTCAGTTAATAAATGAAGCCATTCCCGTGCAATACCCCCATAATCCAGTCCTTCTTCAGCTCTAAATTTGATCATTAATCTTTTTCTCATATCTTTAGGTCTCAATTTCATGATTTGTTTATAAGAATTCTGAAAAATTAAAAGGAGTTCGAAGTAAATAAATTGTTTGATAAGAATAATATTGATTTGATTAGGTAAGGTACCTCAAAAATTTCCCCTCGTTCTACCTCTATTCTACAATGACCATTGTGTGGTGCAAGTAATTGAAGTTCAACTCTTAATGCTTTAGATTTGGCCGTCAGATCTGCTTTGTACTTTGGTAATATTTCTTCTCTTATTCGAACTTGTTCTGAACTAGGTAAAACTTTATTATTGTCACAATTTTTGATTAATAACGGTTGTATTTTAATTATTCGTGGATCAGTGAAGTGCGTGGTTTTTGTTTTATGATCCACAAAATATTTTTTTCCTGATGAGGTAGCTCTCTCTTCCCATCCTTCAGGTAATGGTCCAGTAGGTTTACTATTCGGTGGGAGTTTCGGGTGATACCTGTTGAAATTAGAAAGATTAGAAATAAGATTTCTAATTAGACTAGTTGAGTGGTATTAAAATATGAGTGATGTATTTCTTCAAAAAGAAAAATGATTAAATGACTAAAATTAAGCTCCTTACCAACTTGATGTTCCAGAGATAAGATGATAAAAATATACTTGACCTTGCGGAGTTGTTCTAATTTCATAACCTTCTGGTAAAACTGAATCTTGATTAACTTTGTCTAAATCTATAATAATAAAAACATGAATAATTAGATTCAAAATAAATATTGCTCTTGGTAGTTAATTACAATTACTTATAAAATAAATATAAACTTACTTTCTGCAAAAGAAACATTTCCTAAATGATCAACTACAGCTGTTTGAGGCCCAGAAATACTATCTCTGGACATTAAAGACACTGCAACAGATCCTAAATTTTTAGATAATATATAGAAAATCTCATTGAGATAAAAGTATTATAGTTTGTAAAATTATATTTTACCTTTAACATGTTCCGGGTCGTGTGGAGAAGCTTTACAAAGTACCATTTCTTGAGCTATAAAATATATTTATCCAAAATATTAAATTTTAATTGGGCAAAATGTGAATTTAAAACTTACGCCCAGCATCCCTTAACCGCAAAATTGCATTCCCAATGATCCTTACACAACCAAGAAAAGCAGAAGAATGTGATGAATTTAATTTCTTTTGATTCCATATTGATATTGTTATTGAGTCTTTGGCAGTCAGTTGTCTTAAATATAAAAAATATCTCTAATAATTCAATGTTCACAATTTACAAAATACAATTTCTTACAAGTCAAAATATTGATTCCAACTTGGTTGAAGTGATGATTTGATTGGTTCAGTTGAAAATGCTTGATTTGTACCATCGATCGAGACCTTTGCATAAGGATCGGGCAAACCTTTTAAATGTTAAAAATAAGGATTAAAATTTAATATTTTAAAACAATTTTAAGTTCGACATTTGACTTACGGAAAAAATCTCGTTTCACCAAATTTTTAGCAGCAAAAACTGAAAGTACATAAACAATTAAAAACCATTAATATTAATAATAACAGCTCTATAATTATGATTAGTTAAATAGTTTACTAAATGCATCAAAATTTGACATTTTTATACTTACTAGTTACTCTTATTTTAAATTTTCTAGGCTGGTGTTGATGATTGAGGCTAAATACACTCATCTTGGTCTACTAGGTCAAAAATCTTCCAATAAAATTACAAATTCATCCATTATAAAGAGCTTGAAATTGGCAAAAAAAAACCAGGTCCAGTCCAGACCCAGACTATCCAGTCAAAATTCAAAATAACCACATGATGTTGATGATAATGGAATTAGAATTAAATATCAATGACAATTGTACACCATAAATAAAAGGGTAATTGTAATTAGTTATGAAGTTATGAGCAATAATGGTTAAAATGAAGTTAAGTAAAATTAAACACTTGAATTATTTTTACCTAACTTTATGTAAAAAAAAGTGATTAAATTGTTAAAATGTTAAAATACAATTATAAATATAAATAATTAAAAAATAGTTAAAATCTTGAGCTAATTGGGCCTAATGTGACATTTAACTTATCCTTATAGTATAGATATGTAAAAAGTTAAATATTTTTAAAATTATTTACTAATTTACATAATCAAAATTGTCAGACAGACAGACAAAAATAAGTTTAAAAAAATTTATTTCAAGATCCTTTCTAAAAATGAGAACTAAACTTCCTGCTTTATTTTTATTTAGTCGGGTATCTAGTGCTAGTGTGCGTGGTGTGTAATGTGGTGCATGTTTATATGTACAGGCAGGCAAGTAAGTCACTTTTACTGTAAGTGTACAGTTTACAGTACATCTAATACTAATAAGTTTAAATAAGGAAGGGCAAAAGCAGAAAAAGCAATTTGCTTTTTAATTTATAATTGAGCGTTTAGCTCAATATAAATTAAAAAGTCATTTAAGATCTTTGCGATTCATGAAAAAAGAATGTCAAATATGTAAAGTTTAAAAGTAGAAAAAGCAGAAAAAGCATATTTTAGGAAATAAAGCAGAAAAAGGCATTTTTTGACAAAAAATGGCAATAAAAAGCACTTTTATAGAAATAAAGCAATTTTGGG
>JAQIXA010001214.1:0-27288 GCA_034699045.1 Nanhermannia cf. coronata Gr-Ori-00579 | reverse complement strand
TTTGTAGACTATTTTAAAAATAGCTTACCTCCAGAGGTATAATGTTGTCCTTGTTCAACTTTAGGCAGATAGATTCAGGATAGTCAAGTTTTATTTTAAATTCGTTCCAGAAATGTTCTTGGACGGATATTTGTTGTCCATTCTTGCTAAATGTCGTTGTCCATGGCTCCTTTTTGAGAAATATCGACGATCGTCCCCCCTCTTTGTGTAAGACAGTTGACGTATCTGTATTAACACGCAACATAATATGTCACCTTAATACCCTTTAAAATTCTTTTTGCACAATTAAAGTCATAATCTTTTCATTCTTTTACTTCTTGGTAAATCCTTTTTAAACCATTTTCTTCCAAGTATTCAGAAACCAGTATATTCATGATGTAAGGTCTATGTTGGACTATAATTTGAATAAAATAAGTAGCACTAGTACTAAATTTTAACGAACTAACTTAAATTATTATCTCATTTATAATTTAAGAGTTAGCTAATTGTCAATTTAATTAAAATAGAATTGCTTTACTATCGATATTAACACATGGCTTCCACCACGTATTGTAAATGATTGAATTGATTGAAGATCACGCACGCTACGCTTTCAGCTTTCGCATTCGCACCACGCACACACGTACACCACGCATTTTTCTTTTCATTTTGATTTTGATTGAAATTGAATTTGCCCTATATTGTTGGTCTAACTTTAGTTTATTTGTCAATTAGAAAAAAACGATATGAGAAATCTCTCAAATGTTGTTTTAGCCATGCTGAATGCTGAATCAATTATATATGTATCAATAATTATTAAAAGTCTAATTAAGTCTCTAAATTAACCTTACCAAAATATCACAACCAATTTTTGACAGAAAACCAAATAATTAAAAATGTGCCTACCTACCTACCTACTTTATTCTATTCTATCTATTAGAAATCAACTATTGCATCTATTATTTTTAATCTAACCTATTCTGATTCTGAATTCTGAATCTGAATAACTAATCTACATAATATGACATACACTTACACTTACACTTACACTTACACTGATTATTGATTGATTATATATTATATTATTGTACCCTATCTATATCTAAATTCCTAAAAAAGCTTTCTGATTCATAGATATAGAGGATAAATTAAGATTTAGAATGGCATTATGGATTATTTGGAAATCGATACTCGTATTAATTTTGTTCAGAAAAACCAAATTCTGACAGTGATATTATGTATTTTTAAAATCTATGTCAAAATCTGGTTTATTTTTATTTATTAATTTTTAAAATAAATAGATTTATACATATTATGTACTGACAAGATAAATGTATATGGTAGGGGTAGGGCACAAGTAATTCTCAAGATATCATTATAAATTCGATGCACCTTTTTTTTATTGTCCATCAAAGACACCAAAATACAAAATCTAATTTAAGGTTTTTTTGACTTTATGCTCCTATCCTGTAATTAATAAGCATAGGTAAGTCAAATAATACAACTATCTACATACATATGTATTAGGTAAATATTTCCTTTTCAATTACAAATTAGGTGCATTGACTCAACTCAAATCTATACTCGTTGAAAAAATTGTATACCTAATAGTTCATATTTCTAGTAATTATGAGATTCAGTAAGTTTTAATGCGAAAAAATTAAACTTTTATCAAAGAAAAAATTCCCATAAAGTAAGTAGGTGTAGGTAGTAGATACCTTAGCTATGTTTATTATACCCCTCCCCTATAGATATAACCTAACCTACATATTATGTATAAAAGGTACTTACCTTACGATTACGATTAGATTTAGATACTATCAGTGTACTCCTACTTACAATTAAACAAAAATTGACTACTTAATGTTAAAATGTAATGTATCTAAAACCAGTGAATTGTAATTGATTATCATTTACCTATTATGAAACAAAACATCGTTTATACTTTACACAAAATATTATATAATCTAAATCTTATTGTATCTGGTTACCTCAATTGAAAACTAGCGATAAAAATATGCAATATTCATATGAATGATTATGAATTATGATAAAAGATATACTATGACTATTACATAACTGATAAAATGATATTTAAATGAATATTCAATACATATTTTACATTTTAAATATTTTCTGGAAACTAACTTACCTACTACCTTTTCAAAATTCTAACCAAATCCTAGTCATCTAATCAATAAATTTAATCTAAACCGCAGTGAAAGAATAATTAGGTATTTCTTAACTTTTTATCATTTTTGTTTTATTATTCTAAATATTTAGGCATTCTGTAAAATGAGTAGGGTTTTAAGTGATTTGCCATTAGTTTACGAGACAGAAAGATGCCTCATTCGTCGATTGGAGCCAGGTGATGGTCCAATACTTCATGAAGCTATCTTAGAATGCAATTTTCTACTTCACCCTGGCCCAGATGGTTGGTATAGACGATACACAGGTGTTGATGAACTGTCTGTTGAGAATACAGAAAAATTGGTCCTCAAGTGGCATCAAGCTTTTAATAATCGGACCGAATTTCGACTTATAATTATTTCAAAAGAAAATTCTAAATGTTTGGGTCAGGTCTCTGTTCATAATGTGGATTGGTCGGCTGGTGAAGGTAAGATCAATTTAACAACTTTCAACTAATTTAACAACTTTCACTGGTTTCAACTAATCTAAACTGATATTTATTTAGCAAGGGAACAGACCTTTCTGTACCCTGAATCTTAGAATTAGTAGTACAAATACAAATGAAATCAATCATATCCGCATTCGAACCAAAGAATCAAAATATTTTTATCAATTTTAAATATCGAGATAACACGGTTTTGGTCCAATATGTAATTTTGATCCGCCAGCTAAAGACTTTGCAAAATTCCTAATTCCGTGAAGCAATTTCTAATAAAATTTTGATCTAGATAGGGGTACAGAAAAACCGTGGTCTTTCAAGTCTTTCAAGATCCTGTGAAATTGACACAAAAATATTTTTTTCTTGAATTATCAACCAAAGGTCATTATTTTGAACTAAATAATTTGATAAAATGCAAGTTTTCAGGGTTCAGGAGTCAGGAGTATTATACTTCCCTAAAACAAAATTTCCAAATTCATTTTTTTTCGAAAGTATTTTTGTTAATTTTAGTTCAAAGTCAAATTGTAAAATTTCATTACTGAAGCTGAAGCAAATGACTTGACTTTGTTAATAAACGATTATTTTAAATTTTTAACTTAAAATTTTAGGAGAATATGGTGCCTGGATCAGAGAGTCAGCTCAACATCAAGGTTACGTAAAGGAGATAGTGAGCACTTTGAAATCCTTTGGGTTCAAATATTTGGGTCTTAAAAGGATAATAGCTTTGACAAGTCAAGATGCTCATGTTAGCATTAAATTGGCAGAAAAATTTGGATTTCGACTTGAAGCTAGTGGAGATTGGATCTTGAAATGGGGTGATGAAAAAAATCTAAATGGTCGAAGATACGTATTAACTTTAGAGGATTGCAAATAAAAAAATTAGTCAACATAATTTATTGATTATTATAATATTTCCTGTAAGATTAAGATTCTATTTTACAATAGTTTTTTGCCAATTAAACTCTAATATTAAAATAATCTCAATTTTCTCTCTATGGCCTTGGATATATATATATTATACTAGTACTATAATGTACATCTCTACTGATATGTATGTACTTTTATACTCGTAGAGTTCTCAATTCGGGTATTTTTGGTGTATTCAGGTGTCAGGTACCCGACATAACAAGAATCCCGACTCGAGATTTCGTGAAATTTCCCATAAGATTAGTTTTTTTAATGAAAAATTGCTTTAAAAATTACTTAAGATTAGAACTTCTATTAGACTAAATATTCTATGCAACCATTCAGTTCAGTTCAGGTTCAGATCAGATCAGATTGGCTTTAATTAAAAAATCTCATTGAAAGAAAAACCAAATTTTGGCCTCCATCTTGCCCTTACTTACACGTAGACGTAGATTCTTGTCCTCACTGACAAGATTCTTAAATTACCATGTAGAATTGAGCCCATTTTAGGTTTTTTCAGAGCTGAAGTATCGGTACTAATAAATAATAATAAGAGTAAAAGTAAAAAAGTAAGTGGTAAGGTAAATGAATTTTTGGCAAAAATTGATGAATTTGGTCTTAAAATACCCCAGATTTTGGATGATCAATAAAAGTTGGCTCCATTCTTTCTTATATTCAAAGTTCCAACAAGTAGTAAAAAATAAAAAATAAAATAAAATATTGTGTCACCGATAATAATTAGATTTTAATTGGAACAATTAGAATTAGGACACTTTTAGACATTTTAAATAAGGTACTTTTGTAAGTAATTTGGAGACTTTGATTGTTGAAGCATATCAATTTATGTATAGGTACTTAATATTGTCAGTATTATTGTTAAATCAGATACATAGTAGTTGTAGTGTTTTATAGTTTAGGTTTAGAAATAGAACTATCTAGATAGATAGTTAGGTAATTTTTGTTTTTATTTTTAATTGTTACTTAATTGCTACCAACCCAGCCAGGAGTACCATGTCTTCATCCGGTATCTTTATCCTTGATGTTAAGGGAAAGGTTGGTCAATTTACCGTATTTTTTTTAGCTAGGTCAAGTTGAGGTGTATTTGAGTCGACAGCTGACAGCTGTATTTGTATATTACATAATAATAATAATAATATAAAGGGTGCTGGTGATTAAACCATGGTTTTTTTGTTACAGGTGTTGATTAGCCGTAATTATCGTGGTGATGTGGACATGAGTGTGATCGAGAAATTTATGCCCCTTTTAATGGACAAGGAGGAGGATGGGAACTTGACTCCGATCATCCAAATGCCTGACACGACCTGTGCTTACATTAAACATAATAATCTGTACATTGTCTCTGTCACTCGGACCAATGCTAATATTGCTCTGGTTTTTTCTTTCCTTCACAAATTGGTCCAAGTATGTTCACTATATATTTATGTTCTATAATCTAGATGATAAACTGTATTTTAATGTTTGTTAAATTTTGATTTTTGTCAGGTAATGACCGAGTATTTTAAAGAATTAGAAGAAGAAAGTATTAGAGATAATTTTGTCATCATATACGAGCTTCTGGATGAGCTCTTAGACTTCGGTTATCCACAAACAACAGACTCGAAAATACTCCAAGAGTATATTACACAAGAAGGACATAAGCTCGAAATTGCACCCAGACCACCAATGGCAGTTACAAATGCTGTCTCATGGAGATCCGAAGGAATTAAGTATCGTAAAAATGAAGTTTTTTTGGATGTTATTGAATCAGTTAACCTTTTGGTAAGAAATCATTACATTTTATAAAAAATTGCCTATTTTTAATAGTGAATAATAATAATAATGGCTCGATTCGATGACTAATGATTTTATTTTTCAATTTAGGCAAATGCTAATGGTCATATTCTCAGGAGTGAGATCGTGGGTGCTATTAAAATGAGGGTTTACTTATCTGGAATGCCAGAATTAAGACTTGGTTTAAATGATAAGGTATTATTTGAAAGCACAGGGAGAGGGAAATCAAAGTCAGTTGAACTTGAGGATGTCAAGTTTCACCAATGTGTTCGTCTTTCGAGGTATATTCACTACATTTAATTTTATTTTGTACCTATCTTTATCAAGATTCAGTTATGTGTAATGAGATGAGTAAGAGTAGTAATACATATTTTCTTTTATTTAATTAAATATAGATTTGAAGTTGACAGAACAATATCTTTTATTCCGCCCGATGGTGAATTTGAGTTAATGTCATATAGATTAAATACACATGTAAGTATTTTCAATATTTTAATATTAACGAATATGCATTTTATTTTTAAACTTGATTACAACTACAATTATTATTATTGTTTAGGTTAAGCCATTAATATGGATTGAATCAGTAATTGAAAGGCATGCACATTCCAGAGTTGAATATATGGTTAAGGCCAAGTCTCAGTTTAAGAGGCGATCTACAGCTAACAATGTTGAAATAGTTATACCAGTACCAGGAGATGCAGATTCACCAAAGTTTAAAACTGGGATTGGATCAGGTGATAAAAATCTCTAATTCTATTTAAGGATAGTTTGCTTGGCTTGAATTAGAATTTCAATTTTGGTGAAAGCAAGTAAAAATGCTTGAAAACATAAACATGTATCCTTTAGGTTAGATTAGGTTATTATACTTAATGTATTAATTCAACTCTGAAACTGAAACCCTGACTTAGCCTCAATTTTATAAGTAAACACATATAAAAGTGAGGGTAAATTTAGGGTTTTTTTTGCTGAATTAAAAGATTAATGACTAGGTACCTAACATATTTATTAAAATATGCTAGGTAGTCCTACTAATAATAATTTTTGATTTCTTAATATTCCAGTAAAATATTCACCAGAACAAAGTGCTATTATATGGACAATTAAGTCATTCCCAGGTGGCAAAGAATATCTAATGAGAGCCCATTTTGGACTTCCATCAGTCGAATGTGAAGATAGTGAAGGACGTCCACCTATCCAAGTCAAGTTTGAAATTCCATATTTTACTACTTCAGGAATTCAGGTAAAATAAAATTTGATTTCTAAGTACTACTACTACTACAATTCCATATCAAATATCAACCAACATAATTTTTATCTGAATTAGGTCCGTTATTTAAAAATAATTGAAAAGAGTGGCTACCAAGCTCTTCCATGGGTTCGATATATAACTCAAAATGGAGACTACCAGCTCAGAACGAACTAATTAAATTAAATTATTTTTATCTTATCATACCTAATACCTACCTATTTATAAGCTAAGTAAGTAAGTATTTAAGTACTATCTAATTTACTAACATTTACTATTATTAGATTAGGTATATAACAATTTATAAAGCCTCTAAAAAATCATCTATATTCTTTTAAGGTTTAGCAATCAAATTATAGTTGTAAAAGTACATATATAATAATTTATTTTATTTTATATATAATATTGTAAGTATACACATTCACACCACATAAAGTATATATAAAAGATTCTTTTTTTTCTATGTAATACGAAGCTTGATTATATATATGAATTTTATTTTATTGTAAAAATAGTTGTATTTTGAAGGGTTTACTTAGGTAGGTAATGCTAATGTATAATAATTTTATTTACTTAAGGATTCATTTAAATTGAAACAGAGGTAGAATCCAAGGCTTCCCCATCCCAGAATTAAAAGTCCAGCAAAAAATGCGAATACCACTTTACGTATAGCATCAGCAACTTCATGATGGTTCACCTCAAAATCGATATAACTTGATAGCATTCGATTAAAGATTCCAGGCTGTAGAACTTTCCTTTCCTTATATGGCACAGGGGATTTGCCCACATGTTGATCCCATTCTGACTCCATTGGTTGAAAATTAGGTGAATAATAAAGACCCCCAGGTGGTAGTGGTATGTTTGGATTTATAGGATTATTAATTAATATTTGTGGTGGTGGTGAATTACTATATTCATAACTTGATTTGGATTTTGGACCATATTGTGCCCAAGCTGCTTCTAATGCTTCATCTAGTAAAATTTGCTAGAGAACAGAAAACACACAATAAATCAGCCTAAGGTTCTCAAAAATTCAAAAAGTAGGTAAATAGTCACATTTCAGTCAGGATTTCAAAATTCAAATTTTATACCATATTTTATATAGAATTACCTGCTGTATAAGACTCATATTTGTATTGACTGATTCTAAATTTTCTTGTTGTTGCTGCTGCTGCTGTTGTTGATGAAGGATTTGTTGTCTCAAATTGGCTGAAAACCCTCCAGTAAATGAATTGAGCGAATTCATTCTGGCCCAAAAAATGACAATTTTATACTTTTAAGCTGGTAAACTTATAGGTAGTATGTATATGATACTGGTACTGAAGCTCAGCTAAAGCACTGCTAAAGTATTTAGGTCAGAACGAAGAAATTCTACTATATGACATTTGACCCACACTTATACACGTTAGCTGGTTAGAAATTCCAATTTTGAGAAAAAAAACTGATGAACAATTAGCTATTGAATTGATCAGGGGTCGTAATTTGTGACATTTTTCAACGAGAGCCAGATGATCCTCTTTTTTTGCTCGACCAACCACGACAAATAAAATGGGCAACTCACCTTTGATTTTTTCCTATGTGTTGTCTTTTCTAATGTCCAATGCAAAGAATGCGCAATATACATAGGTATACATATAAATATGCACAATATAGTGTGTATGTATAGTATAATTACAATTACTATTATAGAAAAGAGCATTCATCTCCTTATTCTTATCCTTATCCTTTAAAAGCTTATTATTCATCCTTTCAAGAGAGTCTTCTGGGTTCAGCAGTCGCAGGTATAGAACAACAACATTGACTACAGAACTTAAGATACATATAATAATAATAGGTAATTTACAATAATATGACTATCTGTTCTCTACAGTTAAAAGTCTAGAGTCTACAGTAGAAAGAGCATCCTAGTACTAGTATGTAATATGGATGGTATACCTACCTTTACCTTTACAAAAAGAAATATTTTTTTCTGGTATTAAATATTCATATGCCTAAAAGAGAATGGTCTCTTGTCCTTGATCTTGATGTGAGATATTTTTCCCCCTTTCTTTCGAGTACATTTTTTTGAAGACCGAGACATTTTCCTTATTCTAATTCTACCTACCTATGTAGTTACACCTTATTATATTATGCTTATGACCATATTTTACAAAAAATATTTTTACTACTTATGTACTTATTATACCTTACTACTAGTAGGTATATAGGTTATAGGACACATAGCTAATCAAAAATTCAAAACACTTTAGAAAAGAAATCAAAATGTATACTATACCTTACTGATACCACACCATAAAAACCATTTTTATTTTAAATATTTTTAGCTCGCACAAATCCTCATTTGAGATAAGACAAAATTCAAAGAGCCATCGAGCTCTACTACGAGTATACATTATACATACTCGTACATCTATCTATAGGAATAGGACTATACTGTATCCTTATAAGTCGACTAAATGCTCAAAGAAATCTTAAAGTATCATCTTATCTTGTGAAACAAAAGTTAAGAATGGTATCTAGTATTTATGTATAAATTATAAATATAAAATAAAGTACATAATATAGTCTTATTCAACGATATTCAGCTCTGATATATAGATTTGTATGACAAATTTAGCTAGTATATATTCATCCAAAATTTTCTATTTTAGAGCTGAATTTCTTTCCATCATGCCCCATGAATATGAAAGATTTTAGAAATTTTAGATGGGAATCATTTTCGAGCTATATTTTGATGGTTACAAATTACAAAACAAATACAAACAACTACAGTTTACAGTACAAGTAACAACTTTATACTTTATACATAGCTCTATTTCATTTTTATTATATACACCAAAAAAACACAAGCTTGGTGAGTATCAAATACTCGTAGCTTTTAAAAAGAGCAAAAAAAGTCAAATTTTCAACAATGTAACCTATATATTAGTTAGGTTACTATTAACTATTCATCGGTATTTTCAAATAAATTATATTTTCTATGTACCTTATAACTTGGATGTACCTATAGACTATAGACCCTAATAATCGCAAGTTTAAGAAAAAATATTTTTAGATACGATATATCTGTAGTACGAATATATGGGAGTTTTACTGCCGAGATTTGCATTAGTAGTATAAGTACCAGTAAAGTAATAGACAGTATTTTTAAAAAGGATTTTTTAACCTGCCACCTCCTCAAAAACTTGGTCTACTATCTATAAGTATTTGTCATAAAAACGATATATGGGTAGATTTTAATAAGGAATTGTTGGTAAGTATATGAAATACTTACCGATAATATATACACTACAGACTACAGTACGTATGCTATCAAAGTAAAGAAATTAAAATGCCGACAAAAAAGAATATAAATATTTTTAGTCTAGGTAATTGAAGTCGAAGTTTTTGAATTTTTAATACACGTATTGGTAATACCTATTCGAAACTTGAACTTAAACTTAATCGGCTTTAAAATTAGATTTGAAAATTTTTTTTAACCTATTTTGCCTATCTAAATTTATATAGTAAAATATGATATATGAGATATGAGATATGAAATATGATTTAAAAGTCAGGTAGGTACTTGTTCATTTTGAAGGGTCTATTGACCCCTTTAGCTTTTAAACTCTACGACTTTATTAAAATATAATACATACTCATTTAGATTAAAATGTTACAAAAAAAGTTAGATAGAACTAAATTGTCATGTTAAGTTAATGATACAAAATCAAAGTATTTATAGTAAACCGTATAAATGTATTAAAGAATTGAAGAAATTATGAGGACTATGGTCCACCAACTACCTATTCTTTACCATGGGTTTCACCATTTTGAATGCTTTTCTCAGTCCATTTACCATAGGTATCAAGGGCTTCATAGACCATATTTGTGAGGTTGTCCAGGTCGAGAGATTTACCGACTCCACCGCGTTCTTTGATTTTCTTGACGATTCCTCCGAAATCACCCCAAGCACCGAAAAATTGACAAATCCAGACGAGAAAGGCAGTTATAATGAGGCCAGCAAAAATGCAAAGGACTATTGGACCAAAATAGGCAGAGAGCGAGAATCCCACTGTTGACAAATACATCATTTAAGTAGGTATTCGAATTATTCATACCTCGTACTATCAGTATTTTAGGTTTTAAAAACCAGACTTTGGCATTCATTTTGCTAGTCAAATTCTCAGAGTCAAAGTTTGGTCAAAAACCGTAAATTTAAAATGTCTTACTGTTTGAATTAAGGGCTGCCCATGGGGAACCATCGCCACCAAATGTGTGTGGAGTTGGTTCACGGTATACTGCAAAAATTCCAATTAGTAAAAATTAGTTAGGTATTCTTTTACTCAATAAACTATACCCTACAGAGTTTAAAGTTTAAGGGCTTTTTGAGACTAAAATTCAAAGACTTTTTGACTCAAAGTAAGTTTTTTTTCAAATATAGGGTATTTATAGTCATATTATTCAGCAAATAAAGGCTATATGAAATTTTTTGACTTACAGTCTATAACTAGCTTTAAAATGATTATAGGTACATTGTTAGAATGACCTTTGTCAGTTTTTATAAAAAAAGTACTTTTTTGGAGAAATTCAAATTTTTTGAAAGTTTTTATAAATGAACTTTTTTAAGGCTGCTTAAGTTCAAAAGTCAAAAATACATACCAGCATTGACAGGTGGTGATTCAGGTTGTTGTTGTTGTCCAGGATTAGTATAGTAGTAGACGAGGTCAGAGGGTTGAGGATCAGTTCCCTTATTATTTTGTCCAGATTGTTGAATACTGTTGGTCTGTTGAGGTTGAATTTGAGAATTAATTACTGATGTGTAAGCACTTGAAATGAAAAATAGGACGAAAACTATCAAAAATTTTGAACAATCCATGATTTCTAAAGCTTTATATATTTTCAAGTATTTTTCCAGAGAAAAAAAGTTAAGTTTTTTAAGAGAACCTTTAAGAACAAAATATAAAAATTAATTGAACAGTTTGGCGAAAAAAATGGCCTTAAATACCCTTTCAGTTCTCAGACAAGAAGTTTAATTTTACTTTTTTGAGGGACATTTTTACCCTTTTTGTATTTTTAGTAGTAGGTACATTATTGTATTTTTATGGCATACCAGGAGCATTTTTTTTTGAGGCTCCAGAAATCTGCTGAATGTCCATTTGATATTTTAGTGAAATTAAAAGAAAAAACCGACAAAAACCCCCAAAAAATTGTCATATATAAGTTCTTGTATACCTAAATATAAAATATGAATTTTTAAGGGCCCTTCAAAACTGATATAAAGAATCCTTTACCTATTTTACAACATTAAAAACTAACTTAATATGTAAATATATAAGAGGAAATAGACAGGTGACAAGTTTTTATCTCATTTAAGTTGGCATTTGAGAACAATTTTAAGCTTTTTTTTGAGAGGCTCAAATTGAACCCTCAAGCTCATACATTTTTTTCATAAATGTACCTCAAAAAAACACCTGCTGATTTTACTGACCATAATAAGACTTTTGGATCTAAAAAATATCACTCAAAATCAAAATCTAGTCCAATTTAGTGGCAGGAAATTGTAAAATAATATTTTAAGTACCCTATTTAAGTGAAAGGATGACTTTTTGAACAAAAAATAAGTTTATTTATAATTTTTTTAATTCCTGAAAGTAAAGGTTTTGATTTTCAGAATACTAAATATATTATGTATAAGGTACAATATATACAGTAAAAAGGGTATACAAAATTTCTAAATTAAGATTTATATGCATATTATTTTAATTGTCATAAATTGTACTATGAATAGAGTCCAAAATCAAGGCAAAATTCTTTACAAATATTTCCTCATTTTCAGAATATTCGAGATTTCTTCGCCTCCTCATAACTATCATTGGTCCAAGTTTTTGCTTGAAAACAGCAGATGATTTCCAGCCATTTTGTCGTACAAATCTGTAGAGGGGAAAAGCAAGTTGACAGAGTACGGTGGCCATAATTATCAGAGCTCGGAAGATTAATGAGTAAAATCGAAGCATTGGGATTATTGAACTCGAGGTAAAATTTGCCAATCCAGGATGATCTAAAAAAAAATTGTCAAAATTCGGTCAAAAAACCCTTTTTACTTTTTTAGCCTTATTTTATTCACACACTATTATTGTATAGTACCCTATCTACATATTTTCAGCTCTATAAAAATGCATTCTTTCGACTTCAATTTTATTAGTATCTTTCTATTTAATAGAAAGCTTGAAATAATACCATAAGGATTTCTCTTATTCTACGATATGATAATACCCTACCAATCTATAGGTAGTTTTCATATTCCCAAATAATTGTAGGTAAACCTACAAAACCAAGTTTCTGCCGCAAATCTGAAGTCTGAAATACAGAAGTGCATCACATTTTGAGGCCAAAATCGGTGTTTTTTAAAGTTGATTAATGCATATCATCGTATTGTAAATTGTAAATGTAAACCTAGGCTTAAATTCTTATTTGAATCTGATAGAAGAGATTACATAAGTATGTAGATACACTCAATAGAGATGAAATATTTGAGGTGTTTTAAATACATACTCGTATATAGGTAACTACCGAATCTTTAAAACTTAAAAATATATAGTAAAGTTTGCATACCTTCTTCATGAGGTTTTGGAATAGAAATGATGGGGTGTCCATGAATGTACAAATGGGGTTCTTCAAGTGGTGTGAATCCGAAATCTTCTTCAGGAATCGGCATTTTACATTAAAAAATTACAATTTCGAACAGAAAAATCAAGTTTTTGGCCTTTTATGAATTTTTTAACCCGTTTATTTGTATCGTATCGTAATCGTAACTTCTGTTCTGATAATATACAATAGAATGGTGCAAAAATTGAGCTTATTCTTATAGGTATGATGGGATTCATCCACAAGTTGAATCTGAAAATGAATGATTTACTAAAACTTACCACCCTATATTATAGTGAGCATCATAAAATTGTTAAAAGATATTTTTAAATTTCACCTACATTTACAGAATACTTAATACTATTGATCGATCACATTTAAGTTTAAGTAGGTAAATTATACTATATGTATAATGTATGTTCACCTATATAAAATTAAGTATTTAGCATATTATTATATTTACACACGTCTATGCCTATGCTTATATTGAGTAAAGGTGCGGGATTATTTACATTGTACCTTTAAGGGCTTCTTAACAGGACTTTGATCTACTTTTAATAAAACTGAGAAATTATACTTGTAATAAATACATAGATTAGCTCTACAGTATATAAAATATAAGAAGGCAATCAAAATTATAGACAAAAATATGATTTTTTTCAGATCTGTATTCATATAGCTTATTCACTAAATGTATACCATACCTATTTATGTTTGTATAAGGTAAAATTACTACATATATACGAGTATAGTAAATTTTATTCCATACCCTACCTACTTACTACTTACTTATTTATAATTAGTAGATACATACTTTACTATTTGTAGGAAGATGCTAGTACTCGTTCTATCCGTATCCGTATATTAAACCGGAAGTACAATGGTTTTTTAAAAATTATTTTAAGGTTTTTTTTGGGAACGCTGGTCAGCCTACACCTTAAACTTTCGTTATATATCGTTATTATAGTTTAAGTTACTTTACAGTTTGTGTTGTGTCTTAAAAATTTCGACAGTCGAGTCGAACTGTCGATATGAAGTCTTCCCATTCATTCAATTCATATCAATATCAATTCAATAAAAAAAACGAAAATTCATTTTGAGGCTTAACCCTAACCTAACCTTAAAATCTAAAATAAATGAGACATTGATCAAAAAATTGGTCCTGAGTTTCAATCTAATCTAATTAATATAAACTAAAACTAACCTACTTAACCTGTAACAATGAAGCTGAAGTCTATTGAAGATTTAATTTCAGCATCAAACTGGATTGAAATAGTTTTGAAACTAGACTTTTATGATAACAAATTTTTAGTAAAAAAAAATGGCATTTTGTTAATAAAAATTCATGCCTATATTAAAAATCCAAATTATTATTAATCATTATCATTATGATGATTTTATCGAAACATTCTTTTTGATCCTAAATCCTATTATAAACTCCACAAAAATGTCTAAATAATCAGCTCAATAAAAATCAAATCTAAGAATCTAATAATTCTATTAATCCATTAATAAAAAAGCTAATTGTAAGTAGAGTAAAAAAAAAATAAAGAAAGAAAAATCAATCCTGTTCCTACTCATAATCCTATATTATATTATACACCTATATGTACCTAAATGTAATAAAAAAAATTAGTAAAGGTAACTTGCTAGCAAAAGTAGGAAATAAATTCAATGCCAAAGTTTTAACTAAAGTATCTAACTATTTTTATTATATTTTAAAGCTACGTTGACTCAACTCGAATTTCGAATACATAACATTACAAAATACAAATAAAATTAATAAAGCTTAGATTATTTTGTAAATAGGTACTAGGTATAATAAATGTTTTACATACAATCGATACATTTTGCTTGTATTATTACATTTAAAAAAACTAGAAAATTATAATAGGTACACACTCTTATTAGTATATTTTAAGAATCTAGTTTAGTCTTGGAGTCTTGACATTGTCGACTTTGATTTAAATTTTTTAGCATCATTCATTAGCAGCAGCAGCAGCTTACTATATTGTTATTTCCCGCCGTCTTCATCTCTTCTCCTATATATAGAAATGTTTTATTAGCTTAAATTGTAGGAACAATTTACAAATCAAACTTAAGTTACTTTATTATAGCTTCTGCCTTTAATTAATAAGTGTAAAAGTATACTTATACTTACTACTACATTATGTGTAGTGTGATTTTGTAATTTTTATAGATTTGCTTAAGTTGAGATGCCTACTAAACTGCCTACTTAAGTTTAATCTGTCTACTAAATTAGGTAGTTTAATGATTGTTTTAAAATTAATAAAATAATTAAAATATTTCTTTACCTCTTGCACCAATGAAATTTGTCAAAGGGGCCTCAGAATTTCAAACTCCTCCATCGCAACACTAGAAGCGTCACATTTTCTTCATCATCTTTACTAGCAGGTTTTTTCAACACCTCAATCATCAACATTAGAAGCGTTTTTTTCTTTATCTCTACGTCATTCCCTCCACCTCCACAAACAGATGTCTGCGAAATTTTGCTCAAATGCAACTCAAACATCCGCCTATCAATAGCTAGTAACGAAAAAAATTGTTAATATAATTTTATACAAATTTTCCTAAATTTTCTTTAGAGCACAATTAAATACTACATGAGTCTAATAAATTACTTTTTGACTCTAATTCTTATAATTAGATTAAAAGAAAAATAAAGTCCTTACCATCAGCAAATGCATCATCAATTAGCTGAATCGTTCCTACTAATGCTTTTGCTTCTACTGATACTTTCTTGATACTTCTTCTGAACACCTACTGATACTGAAGTGAGCTGAAAACATACCAAGTTTACAAAAAAAATGAATTGAATTGCAAATTGTGCTTAGAACCAAGGATGATGATGCGGTTAAAGAAGTGAAAATGACCTTTACCTTCAAAATGACTATGACCTAGAACCTAGAACCCTCTTCCAAGGAAGTGGTGATGATCCTACATTGATGATTTCAAAGTGATCAGCAAAACACAAAAATGCTAATTTTCTCCACCATCACCAACTTATCTACCTACTGATACTGCGAAGTGAGCTGAAAACATACAAGGAAAATGGATTAAATGAATCGTAAATTGTAAAACCAAGAATGATGATGGTTATAAAAGTGAAAATGACCCTTACCCTACCCTCGTAATGACGATGACCTAGGTCCCTTGGTGCTCCTGGTGAGGTCCTCCGGTGATCAGGAACTGTCCAAAAGAGTAATTTTTACCAAAAAAAGATCAATTTTTACAAAGAAAATGAGATTTTGATTTTGAATGAAAAAAATCAAGAGCTCAATTTTCGTCTCGTCTCAAAATCTCAAAAAAAAAATTTCTGAAAAATCTTTTTTGTTTTGAGATCCGCAGGCAGAATTTACCTTAGAAATCACGTTTGAATAAAAATAATTTCCATCAATTAAATGGGGGCATTTTAAGAAAATTTTTTTTCACTGACTAGCCGAGCGACCTTTTAACTTGTGTCATTTCTAAAACAATACTTGGTTTTTTCGAGCTGAAATATAGGCATCTGCAATGGGATCCCATTTTGTTAATACATTTTATATATATTATGCTATTTTATACGAATATACTAATGGGTATTAAGAATATAATATGTACTCCTAACTCCTAACCATATATGTACTGATAATAATTATTAATTATGCTCCGAGTAATTATTATGTAACTATTTACCTTACCTTTGACTCACTCAGAGTGAGGTCTAAAACTATGCAATTTGTCCATTATTAGTTAAACTAGGATTTGATTAACTACACCTTAGTTAATTATTAATTGTGAGAGAAAAGGATATAATATAATTTTAATTAATTTTGCGATTTAGCGGACCATATTTTGCATTTCAAATTTCAATTTAGAACCATCTGAAATATTTTTATCAAATAAAAAATTTGCAGTTTCGAAGACCCTTTATCTGTAAAGGGTTCATATGAGGTGGAACTGGAACCTCCTGAAATTTTAGTAGAAATGATACAACTAGACCCTATGAATATATAATATAGTCTTTCATGATTATATCAGTCTTCTAATTTTTGAAGTTGGATCTGGAGCTGGAGTAATCTGGGCATATTGACACTTAACACAGAAAATGTGCAAATTGCAAGAAAAGTTTAATAATCAAGGTTGATTATAGAAATTTGTGCTCGCTTCGCTTGCACAATTAGTTTTAATATATTTTTTAAAAGGTCATTTACCGAGTAGAATCATAACAAAATTAAATGATCGATATTTTATATTTGGGGCTCAAACTCAAACTCAATACCAAGTACTTACCTATTTAACTTGATATAGGTAATAAGGGAAATGAACTAGGTATAAAAGCCATGATGAAAATAAATATTTACTAACTGTTTTGACGTGATCTGTTCCATTTATTTCTTTTAACAAAGTAATTGAAAAATTAATGATTTATTTTAATCGATTTATTAATTCACAAAAGTAAGTAAGTAGGTACTTTATACAAGTCACAAGTAAGTCATGAATAAATTATTAATAAGTATGTAAGTAGGTAAGTCACAAACAATTATTCTATTATATTATCTATGTTAATTGTAGTAAAAAAATTAATTATATGTTTAATCCTGCTTATGAGTATTAGAATTTTCATTTGATTGTAAAAATAGCTCATTGTAGCGGTCAACAGAGTCGAGAACGGTATTTGAGAGCGAGGTAAGCGTCTCCATATTCATTTCCGGGAGTAGACTACGTGCCTGCTCTCGCACCGCTGAAAAATCACCGAAACCGCAAACCCACACGAGAAGAGCACCGATTCCCACCGCAACTACCGCAAACACCACCAACCCTGAACAGGCTATCACTATACCTTCAATACCCCATGGTAATAGACCGTACCATGAGTTGGGAACCTAAAAAAACCGAAAAAAACCATGTAAAAATGAAGACAATTAAAAGTTGAATGAGATAAGATTACAAGAATCTATGATATAACTATATACTTAAGTCTTTTAAGCATGTAGAACTGTTTTTTATGATATATCTTATCTAGGTCATCAAAAGACTGACAGGCTCTTGTATAGGGGACAGTATCGCTAATCTTTAAGTATCTTTATGTAACATAAAATACCATATGTCAATTAGACCACATGTAATCTCTAAGGTATGCTAAAAAATGCAAATTTCAATCTATACGATTTTGAGAATTTTGATAAAAATTGCTGTTACTTATAAATTTTAAACAGTAGCTTCAATAAAGAATATTTTGGAAGGTAATTTAGAAAAGGATTTGACTAATTTGACAAATTAAAGTGCCCATTAGAGTCATACATGATACTCGATTATAAGATACTTTGAAAGAAAATCGATCTTTATGGAAATTTTTGTTTAAAATTCTAAGATATGATTCCAAATCCTTTTTTACCGATAGAATTGAAAATACTGATTACTTTCACTGACTTGGAATTTTTGAATCTGATATTTTTCTAAGTAGGTATAACTTTGTTCAAGATTTTATTCAAGATCACATTTTTGCTCGAGAATTGAGAAATATTTATAGAAGTTGAAAACCTAGATTTCGCATATTACATAGAATTTTAATGGTCACTTACCAAGAATCCTTCGAAACCAGTTTGTACTGAAAAGCCTGGATCACCACCTCCATACTGTGGGGGTGGACCACCATACTGCATAGTTTGTACTTGGCCATATCCTTGATCTACCAATAGAAAAATTACATACCTTTTTAAATTTGTAAAAAAAATTATAAGAAATATATAGATTTTCAAACCTTGTCCATAACTAGCCATTGAGTATCCACCACTTCCACCATAAGGTGCTGGAGCAGCTTGAGCAGCACCATAACCACCACCATAACCTCCATATTGTTGTTGTGGTGGTTGTTGTGGAAGTCCATAAGCTGGTTGACCTAAAAAAATAGAAAAATTTTCATAAGAAACACTAAAATCTCACAAAAAAAAGTCATTTTTTATATAAAAAAAATAAATTTTCGCAACTGTTCTTACCATAAGATTGTCCATAAGATCCTTGGTCCATCATTGGTGGTGGTCCAGGAGGTGGTCCACCACCACCACCACCTCCACCACCTTCTCTCTTCTCCATCTGACCAACACTTTGTTGCTGTGGGAGTAGTTGTTGTGGCTGTTGTTGTTGTTGAGTTTGGATTTGAGATGTAATAATATTGGTATTTGCGAGACAACAGAAGGGGAGAAGTAGAGCCACTGCAAGTAAAACAAACTGGTCCACACTTTTCTGACGGCTCATTTTCAAAATTTTAATTTTAACTTTAATTGTAATTCAAAATTTAGTTAATTGTAATTGTAATTTTAATTGTAATTAAGTTTATATAATTGTCTTTAAAAGTGAACAAATCCTTTAAAATATATGTAACTTGATCACATGCACATGCAAAGGTCGAGTGAAGGGAACAAAAGTGGACTTGAGAGCTTTTATACAAGTGCATTTGCTCTCAATAATCCGGGTAAATACATTATAAATATAGTAAAGTCCCGTTTTTACGCCTTATGATGAGTAATAATGAATATCAGTACCAGTACATAGTAGGGTACAATATGGAAATTTCATTTAAATTCGAAAAATTACGATTTTAAAGGGGATTTTACCTGGTCTAGGTCTTGAGACTTTGCAAAGCAAAAAATGTCCCGTAATATTTATCTTGCTTAAAGAGTTGGCCTAACTTTAAGGGCTATTTTAGAAATTTCCATTTCCTCAAATACATTGTAGGTACTATAGTACTATCAGTATTATGTAGGTACGATATTTTAAGGTATCATTTCCAAGAGATTGTCGTCTAACGGTCCCTTATTTAAAGGGCTCCAAAACTTACCTAAAATTACCTTATAAAATTGCTTTTATCTGCATATTATAGTACTAGTAAGGTAACACTGATTGATACTATTTTGGGCCTCTTCCCCTTCCGGTTTTTCATTTGACCTATTCTCAAAATATAACAATTTTTACTTATCATTTTATGAGTTCTTGTAGTTTAACTCAAAAGTTTATCAATCTAATACTAATATACGCTAAAGCAGGTACTTATAAATACTGTAATGTAAGTACCTATGAATATTATCTACGTACGAGTACCTATGTAAGATATTTAGAAAAAATTTGCTAAAATTCAAAGATTTTACATACAAAGACCTACCTAACCTTGAATTTTTTAATGAAATTAGTTAAAAGTCATAAGTATTTTAAAACAGCACTTGATTTACAACTTACTTATGTTTTTAGGAACTACATATATAAGGCATTCAGTAATAAGGATCAATGAACCTTTTGAGAAAATAACCGAAAATGAGCCCCTACAATCCATTTCATTTTGATAATTACACTTATCATTAGCTAGAAATCTTAAAATAGAATTTAATTTGCCTTCAAAATATGTATTTATATGTAGTACATACATACATACTCGTATTATGTACCTACTTATGTATAAAACTGTTTTTTTTTTTCAAGTTCAAGTTCAGAGCCTTTATATGAACCCTGGTTAGTTGAATTTCAGTATCAGTCTCGATTTCATCGAAATTGTATTTTAAAAATGGTTCATAATTTCTATATCAGTACAAAAAGGGATTTGATTTTGTTTGTAATATTTACATTTATTTTTGCAAACTATGGAGCTCCACCAGAATCAGAACCAGAGGGTTCACAATCTCCTGGAAATTTAAATGAGTACACGTCTCCTGCTGGAAGTTACAATCATGAGGAATTCTCAGTTCCATCTCAAGAATATTCATATGGTCCGAATAATTACTATAAATATGGACAGGATTATCCATATGGAATGGATAATGAAGAAGGTGAAGGAGGTGATGGTGGAGAAAGTATGCAAGTAAGTTAATATTATTTAAAGAAAAAATTTACAAAAAATTTGCAAAAATTTTATAAAAGTTCTGTACATACGTATCTGTATAGATATACCAGTTTACCTATTTTAGTCATTAGTTATTTTTAGCATAAAATGTTTTAAAAATTTGCTATTGCCTTCTTGACCTAAAAAGATTTCGTTCATTTTTTTCAAATTTTTGAAATTTTTGATTTCAAGACAAAAAATCTCTACATAGGCACTTGAAGATTTTAAGCTTCAAATATTATAACTTTGACTTTTATATCCAGTAAATCTCAAAATTAAAAAGAAATTGGATAAATTAACTACACTAGGTAATAAAAGAAATTTTTTTTGATAATTTTAAGCCCTTAACTTAAGTCTCCTTAAAAACTTTGAATCGGCTTTTCTATATATCCCAGAACCTACTGATACTGTTATTAAGTCTAGCAGTAATTTACTTTTTTACGTAGCATAGGACTTAACATCTAATGAAAAAGGTCTAAACTAAAAAGTTCTAATAAGATCTAATGCTATACTGCAGATCTTATAATTAATAGTTCTAATGCTATTACTTACCTACTTATTTCTTATCTTAAATGAGTAATGTAATACGGAGTAGTATTGAATAATGAGTTAGTAAGGTATACAAAAAAAAGTAGATTTTTTTTAGAAAAATTTAAGATTAGATTGCGCTTATGACTAGTGACTAGTGTGATACAGATACATTTTTATATTTTTATGACATTTTTATGACAATGACATTTTTTCTATGACCAGGGTGGTGGCGACCAAGGTCCAGGTGAACTCGCCCTTAAACAGCAAGAGAACCCGCTGAATTTCCTGAATCTTTTGGGAACAGATTTTCAGCCTGGTCGATTGGTCAACATTTTCTTTGGGCTGATTATAATGCTTTTTATGATGATAATCCAGGGGTATGCCATGTGGGTTTTTGGCATCGCCTACTTGCCTGGTACTAGAAGATCCCTGGACAATAATTGGTCATTTAACCCGGACAAATTAGAGCTACTCCTCAACACTGTCCTTCAAGCCATCGATTATTGGGAAGAAAATGTTGACAAAATCACGAATGATCAAATAAATTTAAAATAAACTATAACTTATACCATATAAAACTGACTAGAATATTTGTACATATCAATAAATCTTTTAAAATTTAAATATTATAAGCCCACTACTATTTTGTATATAATAGTAAATGTATAAGTCTAGTATAAACAATTTTTCCACAATTCTACAAAGATTTTCTTATCAAAAAAATGTAAATATCTGTACATATTGTTAGTATATAGATACTTACTTTTTTAACTTTATAAAATTTTGAATAAAATTCTAATCACTTAAGTAAACGACTCTGGAAGAGATAAGCTAGAGGTTAATCTAGATCAGGGTTCAATTTTGACTTCAGTCACAAATTGCTCGCATACCTGTAAAGTTCTTTATCATTCAAGACATCAGATTCTTCAATTAAATTTTTAGATTTTTTAGTTATACACTTTTATAATTTAAAGTAGTTGATTTTCGCATTTTATTTCAAAAACCGAAGAAAAATGAGGAATTTTAGCTCTTTCGTCAGTTGGTCCCTTACCTTCATCATTTCCATGTATATCCTGAGGACTTGTAAGTACCAGATATATTTCATATAGTATATTTATCTAGTCTATTAATCCCTATAAGGAGACCTTAGGGACGTTATACAGAATCCAGGGTGCTTTATACTCAATTAACTTCAAAATTTATATATCGATAATATTCTGTAATTATAGCCTTGATCAATTCTGTAAAAATCTAAGGTCCATTTATATTCTTTGACATATCTAGTCTTTTCGGTCAAATAATTGCCAATATTATAGAATATCTATAGTAGTACCTACACCTACCTACAAAGTACAGTACAAGTAGTACCTATCTACTAATACTATGTACCTACATTGATCTAGAATTTCTAATGATCAGGGCCAGAATGGGAATTATTACAAATTACAGGGGAATTTTGAGACAATTTTTGTTATTTTTTTGATGATCCATCCATATTATGTTTGTATATTCAGTTGGAGAACCAGCCTCGGTGAATCTGGGTCAACCTAAAGAAGATGAGGGGGAGAATTACGTGGAGTCAGGGAACCCAGAGTCCAGTCTGCATTACTTTATCTTTGGCGGGGATCCAGCCCCTCATAAAGAAGGTAATAAAACTAATAAATATCAACCAAAAATTAGTCATAAAACAATCTAGAATAATCTATTTAGAGTTTATGACTAGTCCAGGTATATTATAGTAAAGGTACCTAACTAATGCAATGGTAGAACTTATTGAAAACGTCCTGTAGTAAAATATGCAAATCTGAGTGATTGTCGGTCGCTCAACTCGACTTACCTCACAAATGAATTTAATTTTATGATAGTCAAATATTTGTATCCTTAATCCTCTCAGCTTTGAGTTTTGTTTAATGAACCTATATTCATAATTTAATAATACTTTGTATCATTCTTTCCATTATTATTCAGGTCATTCAGAAAACGACAAAGCTTCTGATCCTGAGAGTTGTACTAAAAATGAGACCAAAATCGATCCAAATGTAGCCGAGGATAAGGATGATGAAACTAATATTGAGTCAGTTGAGCCTTTTGAACATTTAAATGTGAGATCAGCTAGACAAGTCGTGGCCCCACCACCAGCACCAGCCCAGGAAAATCAACAAAATCAGCCAAATCAACAAAATCAGCCAAACAACAACAACCTCAAGGGGCCCAGTTATACTGTAGGAAATGATGGTAAAAATGGAGGAACACAAACTGGAAGTAACAACAATGACCAGGTCCTTCCAAAATCAAAGAATCCACTCGACCAGATATTAGAAATTTCTGACCCCTCAATGAGAAATACAATGACTGCTTTTTATGGTAATTAACAAAATTTATTTACATTTCATAACTACTTTTCGTATTGATAAACTAACCAAAAATATCTACCTCGAGGTATTTTGTACAATCATATTTGGCATGAAGTTTTCAAAATTATTAAATTATTCGACATTTGACATTTGACATTTTTATAGGCATAAAGCATATGTTCTAAATCATAATTTATTTTTTGCATTTTTAGGCTCTGTTATTGGAGATGCTGATTGTGGGAAGAAATTCACCTGTCTTTTGGGAAACGCTGTAGAAGGCTTCCCTGGTCGTGATTACTTTTTTATGTAAGTTTTAAATCTCAAAATACAATTCATACTTATACACATATACCTATGCATGATTAAATACTTACTATATATTCTATACCATGTTCTGAAAGTTAATGATTCTATGATTCAAAAAAAGTGGAAAATTTTCTAAATTTTTGTCTTTTTTTTGTAGGTTTGCCGGTCGCTATGTCCCTTCAGACTGGTCAGTTTTATATGATATTTTCAGAATCAGTTCATTATACGGACAAAATTGTGAGCTTTATTTGTGTCAGCCAAAAGAGATAAAGTAAACCCAGCTAGTCAACAAAACTTATCATTATAAATTACACAAAAAATGTAATTACAATTATATACCCATTTTTATATTTAATTTACTTTATAGTTTATAGTCATAATATTTAGTTATTTATTTATTTAAAAAAATCGTTTTTTTTACAATAGAGTACAAATATATACCTACAAAGTAGATTCTAATTTTTAAACAAAAAATCTCAAAATGTACAAAGAAATAATTTTTATTAGTAGGGTACATTAAAAATGAATAAATATAATATAAAATGATTTTAAATTTTAAATGCTCTTTGAGTACTATAGTGCTTGTAAGTACTTTGTACTGTAACAATGTAGTAGTTAAAATCTATTTATTATAACCGTATTAATTCAGGTTCAGGTATAGAATTTCTCTAATAAATCAAGGTAGCAAAAATACAGATACTCTATGATGGTTGATAGTTTTGAAATCTAGAGACCCGTTATTACACTTACAAATACCAAAATAATGACATTTTTCTAAATCTGGACTTTCTTGTAATACTTGTAGGTATATAGATAATTGTATATCATGTAGATAGGTACAGATATTTATACTAGGTACTTATTAGTATGCATACGTAAATATAGGTAATATTATCAGAGACCCTTAAGAGAAATATTGTTGTAAAATATTAAATAGGTTCCCAATCAAAAGCTATAAAAGGGGTAGGAGAGTTGAAATTCCCGTTGAATTGTCAATTGTTGCTCAAACTGGGCTAATATTCTTTCTTATTTAAGGACTAGTGTGGTTCAGTTCCAGTTTATTCTACTTATTAATAGTGATAGTGTACATTTTTGAATAAAAATGAGAATCACGATATTTTGTTTTTGTTTTTTGGTTGGCTCGATCATACTTGTTCAAAGTGCATCACTAAAAAAAGATTCGAAAAAAAGTTTGAAAAAATTTGGTGAAACTCGATCAGATGCTGAAGCTGCTGTTGCTGGGGACCAGTTTGCAGATCAACAAGTTGTTGAATTGGAATTAGTTGAAACATCACTTCCAGAAAATGATGAACCTATAGTTCAGCTATCATCTGATGAACTTCAGGAAGAAATCATCGATGCAAAACCAGTTGAAAATCTCATTTCTGCATCTGACGAAGTATCTGATGAAGTTGAGGAGAATGCCGTACAAGTTGTTGAAACATCTGCACCTTCATCAAGTAATGACCTCAACTTAAGACTCAAAAAATTCACTGGTCTAGTTTATAATTATAAAATTATTTTTTTTCCAGGTTTCTCCCAAAGGGTCCGAAGAATCATTCGAAGGATCCTTGAATTACTTGGTCTTCGACAGGATAAAAAGGGTGGTGAGAAAAGTTCAGAAAAAGATGCAGAATCTCGTATGATTGAACCTGCTGGAGGGCACAATAATGAGAATAAATTATGGAAGTATAAGGACGAGTTCAAGATGACCATCGGATCTATTTTGGGACGATCGGATTGCATGAAAAGGGCTGCATGTTCTGCTGGATCTTACCTGAGGAGGGTCAGAGGAAAAGAAATCGTTCTTATGTAAGCAAAATTATCATAAACCGATAAATAAGCCAAAAATAATAGTCAATTTTACTAAACTTTTATATGAATGAATTTTTGTGAAATTTGTAATTTTTTTTTTCCAGAATTCTGGAGAAAGTGGCACCAAACACCTGGAAAGACACAGTTCGTACCATAAAAGATGCTGCAATCCATGATGATGACAACTGTGAAATCACCTGCTTAGACGAGGAATAAACCTATAATCTAAATACTTTATAATCTAATTTATTTCACTTATTTATTTATTTGTATCATTGCTAAAGTCTGTTGTTTTAATTTTTATTAATTTTTGATAATTTTATACGATTAAAAAATTCAAAACCTGCAAAATCTTGTTCGAATGTAGGACTTGTACTGTGTATATACATGTGCATACTACCTAAATAGTATACTCGTACATCAAGTTGAACAAAATTTCAAAATGTTTCCATTAGGTTTTAAGGATTATTATTTTGCCCTAAATTTTGAATATAAATTACATAAAGTAAGCAAATACGCATACAGTACCCAGTATACCTATACCTATATTGGACATTGACAAATAGGGATAGTAGTAGGTTGATAGAATACAGAAGTACACTTTTTCGCAAAAAAATCTGACACAAAAAGATGTTAAATATCTCCATATGTTAGCTAAGGGTTTACTCAAATAAACAATTATCTGTACAAGTTGTTCAAAAAATTATATTTTTAGATTTTTGCACTTGCCATAATGTAACTAGCATAATAGGTAGTATGTTACATGTATACCAAAAGTATACTTGGACTTGGCAATTTTGGGGTAAAAAGGACACAATTTTCTATTTAATAAAAGTTGATTAAGGCCAATTTTTTGACTGTTTTGCATCTAATTAAATGGTTAAATAGACCCAATTGCGTCATCCAAAGCAGTCAAATCTCTTTATATAGAACTTAAGTAGTATTAGAACTAAAGGCAATCAAGAAAAAACCGGTGATTAAATGTCCACTTAAATTATAGTTAGTTCTTCTATTATGCATGTACATAGTTGGTTTGCATTAAAAAGTATTTTAAGAATGAGTTATTATCGATCACTTACTTGAAAAATACAGAGTTCTGTACCCTATCCTATAAAGTAAATAGATAAAAAGATTCAGATTTTCGTACCTACTACCAAGACCAGTAGATTAATTCTAAGACCCAGTACGATAGTACTAGGTACATATAAAGTTTTGTAACCCAAAAAAT
>JAQIXA010001213.1:0-27289 GCA_034699045.1 Nanhermannia cf. coronata Gr-Ori-00579 | reverse complement strand
TTAAGATTTCGGAATTTGACCTTTGACCTCAATTATCTCGGGAACGGGTTGAGTGCCGAACAAAATCTTTTCAGATTTGGAACCAGCATAAAAAACTGAGTCGATTGGCTATCTCGGATTTCAAAATCTCCCAGGTGTGGTTAAAAAATCTCACCCTTCTATTTTTGTTTTTAGGGACTTATTTGATCAAGATGAATTAACTGTGAGTCCCATTATCTATAAGACCTTTTGGTCTTTTTAATTCAGCTATGAAAAATCCGATTTTTGCTTGCTCTCAATACTCATTAAATCTAACATATCACGTTCATTTCATATTGAGAGCAAAATTTGGATTTTCATATCATAGCAGAATTTTTTACGATTTAACACTTAAATTATTATGGATGATGGTTAATCATTTTTATTTGTATATTTTAGCAATTGTACATGGAGCTTGAGAAGAATGCAACACCACCATTCAATAATATAAATGAAAAATATATCAATTATACAGATTACAAAAGAACTGTGAATGGTTTAAATGACAAGTACAAGTAAGTAATATTAAACTTTTTTTTGTCAAGCAAAGTCTATTAAATTTTTATTTTATTACTCTTTTTAAAAGGAAATTTCTTAATGCGAAAATATTCATCAGCTTTATGTCAGATGATCCTTACGGACGTGTCCCTGTAAGTTTATTTTGTAAAAATTTATGTTAATTAACTTTAAAGCTATTTATTATTATAGGTTAGTACGCTTTTTAATTATGTCATGAAAAAGACTTGGCTAAATCAGACAAGGTTTGTAAAGTCAACTTTATTCTTTTACCTATTTAGTTTTAAAATTAACTTGAATCAAATTTAGGTTTGGATTATGTATTTACGATGAGACTGGAAAGGGTTCAGTTAAGGAAAGTGGAATGGAGGGCTACATTACTGTAAATAACTTATATTATAAATGATATTATAACTGATAAGATAAAGGTTTATATTTACCTACTAGGATTTAATTAACTATTCTTTATTTAATTATTAATTATGCGAGCAAAATTTCGAGTGAGTAGTACAATTCTTAATTATTTTTATGGCTCCTGGGTACCGCACGACTCCGTAGACCACAACCTGAGATTTTTGTCGAAATAAAATAGCATAATTAGACTCTTTCAGACTCTTTAAGTTAGTTAAAATCGGGTCTGTAGTTTTCGAGTAATCGAATCGAATAAACTTATAGACAGACAGAAAAGTACAGCAAAGTGCTCGCTTCCCTCGCAAAATAAATCTATATTTTATTTTTTAGGAACTGATCCCAACACTTTCTCAACTGAATGAAGTGGACACAACTTTCTTGCCATTTTATATTTGCACGGCTGTGAGGAAATTCTTCTTTTTCTTGGATCCAAATCGTACTGGACAAATTAAAATTCTTGATATCCTTTCCTCTGGGTTTATCGATGACATATTAGAAGTAAGTGACAAAATGAACCAAACCAAAAGTATTAATAAATAGGTATATCTTATTTCTTAAAATATTTACTTTTATATTTTATAAAAGCTAAGAGAAGAGGAACCACCAAAAGAAACAAATTGGTTTTCAATAGCATCAGGTAAAATTTAAAATAAAATAAATCTATCCGTAAATAAAACCACACTTGCCATTTTTATTACACAGTTATGAAAGCATATGGGAGATATTTAAATCTTGACACCAATCACAATGGAATGTTAAGTAAAGAAGAATTTTTAAAATATGGTGGTGGATGTATTTTACTGACGGGTACATTTGTTGATCGATTATACCAAGAATGTTTGACATTTGACAAAGAAATGGATTATAGAACATATTTAGATTTTGTCCTTGCCTTTGAAAATCTACATGAACCACAAGCAATACAATATTTCTTTAGATTACTCGATTTTGATCATAAAGGCTATCTTGATGGTTTCACTTTACATTACTTTTATAAGGTAAGTCAATTTTTATATCAGTCCCTCTATATTATGAATGTGATCTTATCATGCCTATTTATAATTTTAAAATTCTATTCAAGAATATTTTTTGTTATTTTTTTTAGGATATTAGTAAATATCTAGAAAATCAAGGACAAGGGACCGAATGTGTTATGTTTGAAGATGTCAAAGATGAAGTATTCGATATGGTTAAACCAAAAAATCCAAATAGAATTGATCTTCAAGATCTCATTAAATGGTATTCAATCATTAACAAAATTGCTCAGTAGTACATGAGCAATCTACTCAATTATAATACCCAGAATAAATTATTATTTTGAAATCTATTTTTAGTGGAAAAGCTGCAACTATAATTCAATTACTTATAGACTTCAATGGCTTTTGGTCATATGAAACGAGAGAAGTATTAATACCTGATCTCAGGAAAGAAGATTCTGAAGCAAGATCTTCAGATGTATAAAATATTACATTACAATATTCTTTGATCTCATACTATACTATTTATACTAATAGGTAACTTAAAATAACGAATAATCATTCCGAATAACCAATTTACTATGCATAGATACTTTGTAAATAGATAATTTATTGAAAATGAATTGGTAAATGATTAAAAAAAAATATTTTTTTACCTACCTTAAAACTAAACCTAAAAAGTAGTCGAGTTTGACTGAGATTTGGGAATACTTGTTATTGTTATTAATGATAATGTGATGTAACGTAACATCAATATTATAATTAGCAGTTCAACTTGTACTGTGGTATTCCGTCAAAACTGGAACCTGTCGGAGTCTCAAGAGTTGATGGTAAACACCCGGACGGGCTGACCTTTGTCCCGTGGAGGAAGGGGAAATGTTTGCTGTGGGATTCAACTTGTGTCGATCCGTTTGCAAAATCTTATCAACAATATTCTCACAAAGTCAAATTATTTGCAGCTAATAAAGCAGAAGAAAAAAAATCAAAAATCTACCCAAATTCCAAATTTAGAAGAACTTTATCACTTCGTACCTATGCTTCGTATCTATGCTTTTGAAACGCTTAGAAATTGGGGAACGAAGGCTTGTGCTTAGAAATTGGGGAATTGGGGAACGAAGGATCATCTTGTTACCCAAATCGGTAACAAGATGATTGAATTTTCTGGTGAACCAAGATCTAAAGAATACCTTAAACAACACTTGAGTATCATTATACAAGCTGGGAATGCCGCTTCTATCATTGGATCTTTCCCTAGCACCAAAAACCTAAATAATTTCATATTCAATTCAAAATCACCTAATTTTTAACATTTAACTTTTTAAATCTACCGACCGATACCCCTTGTATTACTCTCAATATTTTGATAATTGTTTTATCTATTTTGTTTGTTCTTGGAATAAATATTTTATTCATTAAAAAAAACTTGTACTTAATTATTGCCTAGTTAAATAAAAATGCTATGACTTGACCTAGAGGTCTGAAGCCTTAAAAAATTGGCAAATTTCTTTTCGTAAAATCAAAAAAATGCTAAAAATGAAAAGATACACTTAAGCCTAATTCATCTTTATATCTGCTCTTACCATTAAATCTATGAAAAACCACACTTTTCCTCAATTTTTACCTCAATTTTACTTGTGATTGTGCCATGTAAAATTGAGACGAGGGAATAGAATATAGTGTGCCCAGAAGAATATGGTTTTTCAGAGCTTATTTATTAGAATTCCCAAAAAACGTCAAAAAATGCTTATTATATAAAACACTATAATAAACCTAAATTACGGTAAAATAAGCAGAATTTATAAAAAAATTTGGCGACTGACTGGCTGGCATTTATTTTATTTTTTTACAAAAATAAATAAAATTTCCAAAAATTGACAATTTTTTTGACCTATTTGACCTAAAAAGGTTACTTTATTCAACTTGAATTGATTGCTGTAGTCTACAAAGAACCATTTGGCAAGGTAGACTAACCAGGTGTGGAAGTTTTGAGGTAAAAAGCAAATTTCTTGTCTAAAAATGGGTACAGAAGTAAATTCTTCGCTCATCACCACAATTGCCGGAGATTTGGATGCCGAGCTGGAAAAAGCTCGAGAAACTCTGAAGGATGTTGATGATAGCATTAAGAAGCTCTTTGGAAAAGATGCTGTTGAATTTAATCAGTTTGGAGGGTAAGTGTCATAGTATAAGCTAAATTATCCTAAGTCTATGGTTTTTTTGTTCGGATGATGATGGGAATTGGTGCTTTAAAATATTTTGTTGATTTATACTTATTATACTATTGGTTTTGCTTTATCTTATAGGAATAGACGATTGCCACCACAATTAGGTCGAGATCGGGTTCTAGACAGAGGTGGTGGTGGAGGTCGAGATGATGATCGAAGGCGTAAAAGAGATAGCTATAATGACGATGAACCGAATGAAAAACGGAGGAGATCAGACAGAGATCAAAGAGATAGGTACGGTGGTGGTTCTTCATCTGATCCAAGATTAAATTTTAATTCGAGGGATGGTGGTAGAAATAATCAGTTTACTAGAGGCTTTGGAGAACCTATGACTATGAGGGTAAGATTTATTATGCAACTTCCATTCAATTCATTCCATACTTACCATTTTGTTATTTTTCATATCATAATCATAAAATGATAATGGATATATACAATTGATTCTTTTTACTTTTAAAGCTCCAGTCAAGAGTCGTCAATTCTGTTAAAGAGAAATCTCGTGATGAAGTCTTAGCTGAGCAGAGAAGGGATTCAAATGGACGAGATCGAAATAAGAGAATGTTTGGAGCTTTACTAGGCACTCTTCAAAGGTTTAAACAAGATGAATCAAAATTGAAAGAAAAGGTATAAATCATAAAGCGTTCCTCTAATCTTTTATCTAAGGATAAGTTAATTAATCCCAATTTTAACTCGAATACATTTTAAATGTCTGACTATAAATTATGTTTATTTTAGGAGGAAAAGAGAGCTCAAATTGAGGCAAAGCTTGATGAAACTTTAACAAAAGAGTTGGAAGAAGTTAAAAAGGAGAAAATGTTGCTAATTAAAGATAGACGGATCAAGCAGACAGATATTAAAAGACTTGAATTTAAAAGGAGAAGAATTGCTGAACTATCGCAATGGGAGGAAAAAACTAAATACTTAGCCAATTTTATTAAAACAGGTACGACCATAACCTATTACTAATTACTATATGAAAGTAAATCCTATTTCATATTGAATAATTGCAATGTCTAATTATTACTAAATATATTATTTCTCTTTTATTGTAGATTCCAAACCTAGTATATTTTACCTACCGAAAAAAATGAATCCCATAACGGAATGTAAACTTGAGCAATCAAAGCAATTTGTTGCTGAATTAATTTCAAGTCAAAGAAAATTGGTATTAGATGATTTAGAAGATTATGAAAAGAGAAGTAAAAGGAATTTGGAGAATCAAGGCGATGATAAGGATTCAAGTAAGAATAATGACGAGAATGATGAGTCGGATGATTCAGAAGAGGAATTGATTGAAATTATTCAAAAAGAGTATATTGAGGATGATGATGGTCAAATTGAAAATGATAATGATGAGAAAGAGAATGGTGAAAGGGATAATAAGATGAAGGAAATGACAAATATTCGAATCAAGGTCGAAAATAATACTTTAAAATCTAAAGATAATAGACAGGATCAAGAGGAGGGGGAAGAAACGGGTTCAGAACCAGATGAGCAAAATTCAGCAAGTGATGATGAAGACACTGATCCACGAAATGATAATGAACCTGGACCACCAGGTGATGATCCAGGTGATGATTAAGCAAATTATTTTATATACAATTTACGTGGCATATTATATAGGCAGTTAAGATTTTACCACAACATATGCTCTAGGTACATAAAAAGTAAATTAGATATTAGATGCCTAGTTAAAGTTAAATTGTCTAAAATAGTTATGTTATGCTAAGATTTTAAAATTACAAGGTTATGCACCTAGTTAGTAGGTAGTATAGGGATATATAAAAATATAATTAGCTTTGAAAATCCTCGATTTTTTTGCCTGTATTTTATCAAGACCAATAGATAGATATATATCATATATCTATATCTACTGGTCTTGATTTTATTTACTTGTAAATTGAGGCAAAGATCCAAATTGATTGTTTACACAAAGATGAATTAAATTAGTAAAACAAATAATATGTATTAGAAATGATGGTAAAATAGAAATAGAGATAATTTAACAATCTAAGATTTCAATTGAATTCCTTCATCAACTTTTTCTTATTCAACTAGAACTAGGATAATCTTTTAAAAGATTTCGATTCTTAATTATCTTTAATGTTATCATAAATATATTAAAATAAGAAATAAATAAATAATTTCAACTTAAATAATAAAATAGTCTACAAATTACGAGTACAAGGAATACTTTTAAAAGGGAAACATTTAGCTGTAATTTTAAGATTGATTAGAGGAAGCTGTTTTAGTGTAGAACTTATTAAAATTTTTATATTTTAGGTTTCACTTTTATTAATATTTGTTTTTTATAACAACTGCTTTTGAACATAGACATTTTTGAATATCGAATAATGCGTAATCATCTTTGTTCGAGAGGATTTTGGGAGATATCTCTTTTAGATTTTGATTGCTCTTAATTAATTCTTGTAAACTCCATACTCCAGGATGATTGCTCTTTCCTTGATAAGTAATTACAGAAATATCTTTTATTCTTATGGATTTGACTAGTTTTTCTAGATAGTTTGTAGATAAAGTTGATGAATCATTATCAGTTGATTTCTGCTGAGGTATTATATGAATAATATGAATATATTGTGAATTCTTAATTTGGAATTGATTCCATAATTTTGCAAGATTTTTAAGCTCTTCTTGAAGTACATGATTGTCTTGCTTGATGATTAAAATGATTCCAAATATAATTGCCCAATGAACAGCATGTCCGTTTCTCTTACTAGTTGGTCTATGATTGAAATCAGCATCGTATCTTTAAAATGGAATTAGATCTTTTAGATTTATGATCAATTTATTAGATTTATTATTAAAATTATTACAGATTTAGTTGGGTAAAAGTTTATGTTACTGGTTACTTACGGCATAAGAATAGGATTGCCTTTAAAACAATTATCTACAAAGAAACTTTTGAGCATTTCCTCTGCACCATCAGTTTTTGTGTCAATTATCTGAGATTGACAATCCATTAAGCTTTCAGCTAAATTGCAAATATTTTCTGCCGAAAACATTTCACCCTTTCTCGAGAATCCTTTCTTAATTGCTTCACCCAGGATTTCATTTGGATCCAGTTGAACATGTGCGATTAATTGACTAGCCATCGATAAAGCAACCAATCCACACCTAAATATAAAAAAAAGATAGTCAAAGTCAGATCTATAGTCTATGGCTATAGTCAGATATAAAAATCTTAATGAATTAGAGATTCGACCTTACTTAATATTACTTACAATGGTCCATTTTGTAAAACAGGCTTAATTACAGATGCTACCACAAAAGCTTCATTATGTTCTTGACTATCATCATCGTCATATTGTTCTGTGGCAGCTGACCGATTCAATAAATCTCGATTGATTAGCCCTTCAATATGATTGTAAAAATCTTCATTTAAATCAGAGTCAGCTGCTGCTGCTGGGTTTTGAATTCCACACCTTTTTAGTAGATGATCATAGGATGAAGGATCAATTAAGGGTGGTGGCGGCGGCGGTGGAATTGACATAAAACCTCCTGCTGGTCCAGTCGAAAGCAGTCTACAGCTACAGTCTATCGTATAATAAGTTCAATACCTAAAAAATATAGAAATGAAAAGTACCCAACAAAAATTACAAGTTTACCTTGCATTTTTACTTTATATAAAATAATATAACTCACCTTATAAATCTGAATTATTCATGTATCTACAAATAGTCCTTGACCCTTGACACAAAAAAGTCCAAAAAAAGTCATCAGAAGCCCCCTTTTGTCCCAGTCGAATCGACCAAAAAACAAAAATCCAAAAACTGACTACAAGTCCAAATCAAGCAGTACTTTCACCGGTGAAAGTCAAGCCGCTATATTTTGCTTTACCCTCAGGCACTTTACGGATAGATAAGCAAGCAGAACTTTTTGACAATTTGAGAAATTGAGTAGAGTTGCCGATCGATCGATATTAAATTTATAAATTGTCCTAATTTTACAATTTGTTAATTAATTTAATTACTTAATTTTGAACTTAAATTGTCGGCAAAATGCCACCAGTCGTGCTGGAGAGGCCCAAGATGTCCAGGGCGATGTGGGAGGCCCTCAAAGCTCACATTCTGAAAGAGAGAAAAAAAATTAAGCAAGGTAAATTTAACTATTAAAGTAATTAGTGTATAAATTATTTCATGTCAATAGTTAAGACATTTTTGTTGCTACTTTGGGTCCAAGTTATTATAATTAGGGTATGACATGACCGGTTCTTTTAAGACATTTTGCCTTAAAAAAGACCCCTTTTAGAATTAGAACTACTACCGTTGTTTGTTAACTGTTTGGCTGTAACTTACTAAATAATGTTAATTGTTTTTGAATATAACAGAATTAGAGGCTGACGCTGAGGTGGAGAGGCAACGTAAAGAGCGAGAACGACAAGTTAAACAGGATTCCATGACCTTAAGCCAAACTGTAAGTTTTAATTTATACCTAATGTAGGTAGATTTAAGATTTGCTATTTTGATTTTGCTTATTCTGTTTTTTATATCGTAGAAACACCAACTATCCTCATTAGACTCTCGCCTTACTGAACTCAAAGAAGAAAAACATCAACTGTTTCTCAAATTAAAGAAAGTTCTAAACGAGGATGAGACGAGAAGACGTCAACTTTTGTCCAAGGAAGCTGCTAATGCGTATGTTTTAAAATTACTTTAATTAAAATTACTTATCCTTAATCCTTAGTACTTACTCATTAGGATTAGTACATAGGTCTTACCTATGCTATACCACGAATGAATATTATGGTTTTTTATACAGACAACATGAACAATTAATGACGATGCAAAATATGGGATACAATATTTCGTCACAAGGGGTTCCAGGTGGTCATTATATGCAAACTAATGTGGGACTTCCAAATAGAACTAATGCTGGCGGCCCTCAGCTTTACAATAAAGTAGGACCTATTATTCCGCCCGTAAGTTTTTTAAAAGAAACTTTCAATTCAATTTAGATAAAAAATAATATGGATTGATCTAATAATTTATATATTTTACTAAAAGGGTTCCATCAAGAGATCAAGATCACCATCACCACCATCGATTCAACATAATTATAAATTTGGTCCATATAAACCACCTCCTGAGGCAATACACAGCTATCCACAGAAATTACAATACTATCCACCACCAACATCTCAGCCACCTCCTCAATCATTTCAGCCACCTCCAAGGCAGGCACAGCAACAACAACCGCCGCCGCCTCAGCAGCAGCATCAACAGCTTCAAATCAATCAAGTCCAAGCTCCTCCAAGAATGGAATCTTCTTTATATACATACACTGCTCCTCCAACTAGGTATTAATAAGTTAATAATTTTTTTAAGGCACGATGAAAGTATTTAGTATTTTTAGTAGGTAAATATAATATATTATGTAGCAGTACACTACTAGTGTATGGAATAGGAATATAGGAATCAACGATTATTGTTTTTTTTATTTCTCTTTTATACTCATTCTAGATCACCACAAACAAACCGTGAAGAACCTCCTAAACATAATATGCCGACATATTTACATCACAACAATCAGCAAATGCATCGTGGTTATGTTTTGCATCAACAACAGGGAGGGATTGAACATCCTCCTCAAAAATTTGAAGATGGCCCGAAATATTATCCACCACCCTCAACACATCAATTAAATAGGTAATAATAATTATTGTCAGAAAATAAAATTGAGCTCTGAGAAACCAAGTCGTATTTGTATTTAACAAAATTGCTTTATCTTTATCTTACCATTAGACCACCTCCACCTCACCTTAATTTGCATCCAGGGATTTCAATTCAACAACACCAATCGGTAAAGATAGTATTTATAAAATAAAATATTTAGGTAAGAAAGAAATATTAAGCAATTTTAATTTTTAAAGGGTCCAACATCAGGAAGTATTACTTCAGGCTATCCCATAAGAACAGTTGTCTCAAATTTTCAAGGAAGACCTCCCAGTCCTCATGTAACTTTTTGAAATTAAAATCCTATTTGCCTATTTTAAAAATTGTTTATTTTTAAGGTCATTTATACTGGTTCTCCAAGACTATCATATAATCACCCTAATCAACAACAACAGCAACAAGTTACAGTACAGAGATATTCTTTACCACCTCATGGTCATCAAAGGGAGTAAATAATTTAATTAGTCAAAGTTGTTAAACTAAGAGACTCGGAAAAAATTTCTCACTACTTTTCTTAACCCAATAGTAGATGCATTAGTTTTAGTTTACTTCATTTTTACGATGAATAGAAGAAATTATGATTATGGACGAATGATATGGAACTTGGGTCAGCTTGCTTAAAAAGTAGAATTAGTAAGATAACTTTTTTCTGGCCTAGTTAGTTTTTGTCTTTTGTTAAATAATATTACTGTACCTATACCTAGCTAAGGCAAGTTAATTTTCTTTAAAAATTTCTGTTAATAGATAAACTCAAGATAAGCATTTATAAAATTTTTTTAATCATTACTATTACTAGTGCGTAGATTTCTTATAAGTAATTATAATTTAGTGTTTATATTTGTTTGCAAAAGATTTTGTTATTACTAAATATTACCTATACCTACCTTATTTTATAGTTGAATAAAAATTGGATTTATAAATAATTTATGGCAAGTTTTTTTTTACAAATATTTTTATTGTATATAGGATAATAGTGTACTTAATACCTAGTTAGGTTAGTAATGTGTATTAATATCAAAAATTTAAGTAGCTGATATAAGCTGTATTATAATAATTATAAAATGGATATTATCTCATACAATGATAAACGTGAGTAGAGTACATAATGTGAATTTCGTAAATCGTAGAAATATATATTATTAATTGTATTGAAGTAATATTTAGATTTTACATTACACATACACATGCAAAGTTTTATATCGAATCGATTTCTTATGACTTTATTATGATAGTCGAATGCGTTTATTTTCTAAGGCCGAGTTAGGACGGGGACGGGCATTATCACTCTCATCATCACCATCATTCTCATTATTTTCTTCTTCAGACGAACTGCTATTGTTAATACTATTACTAATATTGGGATTAGGAATGTACAAGTTAATCATAGTTGTTTCCATTAGCCAGCAGCTTGAATCTTTAAAAAATACACAATATGAAAATGAAATGAAAATAAGTAGGTAGGGTTTAAATTGTGGATTGACATAAATAGTTAGAAGTAAATCTAGCAATGTAATTTTTTTACTAAATAATTACCATTTGCATTCTGGGAGCTGTTAGGAGATACGTTGAGAGATGGTAAAGGAGATACCACATCTGATGTGTGAAGAGATCCAGCATCTCCATCTCTCAAATATTCAGCAGGATTTGATCCATCGCCATCACTATTATATTATACGTAGATACAAAATCATTATTAATATGTTGTTCGAGGTATTAGTAATAAAAATCTACTGAAAATTTTAAATTGTAATTTTTTTAAATACCTAAATACAACAGAGTCTTCTCTGAGACTTGGTCCAGTACTTGGAACTGAAGATGGAGAATTTGAACGATTAAACACTATTGATCCAATTCCAAGTATAAATGCCGAGTTTTGAGAGCTTGGAGGCGAGTTACTTGGGCTATCAATATGTATCGTTTGACTGCATGATAATAACTCTTCTTGCTATTTATATACCATATAACATTAACATTATGATGAAGATATATTATTTTACGATTAAACGATGGAATTTTTTGTCAATTATGGTACTTACTGAATCAGAATTTGATCCTGGGCTGGGGCTCTCAACTTTCTCGTCCTCTTCAGGTTGAATTTTTTTAGGTAAGAAAAAGCCCATGCTTTCTAGTAAAGATGTGCATCGATGTAAAAAATTCTCACGAATGAAATCGAAAGCAATTTTCGCTAAAAAAAATAAATATTTACAGATATGCATTTCAAATCATAAACTAATAGGTTTATGATTTAAGATTAGTTACCACATAATATATAGGCCATACATACCTATGTTACTTGTAGTTTCAGGAGAAAGAAATAAATTTTTCAAATCTCCTTCATTTTGTACTATTGAGACAATTTCATCATTGCAGAAATCTATAACACAGGTATTTGCTTCTTGACCTTTCTTAATAGCAACATTGATATATTCTTCGATGATATTATATATGTGATAATATCTTTTTGCAGTAGGTTCTATCAAAAATATTAGGAAAAAGTTAATGGATATCTAGCTAGCAAGATCAGATAGATCTAGATCATTGTAATAATTTATATATAAGCATTGATACCTCTCATTTTAAACCGATCAAAATAGGTCAAAAAGTCTTCCTTAAAAGCCTCTTTCATAGTATTAATAAATGCATTAACTCTGAAATGAAAATAAAGATTAAAAAGATGAGCAAAACAATTGAGTGTGAGTTTTAAAAAATGAATTACCCAAAGTTGAGATCCATCACTTTAACTTTTGTCGATGCTTTTTGAAGAATCTTAAGTAATAGCATCTTCTTATTCTCCTATTAAAAATTAAAGTAAAGCATGAATTAAAAAAAATGTTAGGTAAATTAAAAAAATGTCTTAGGTAAGGTGACTTGATAAAAATTATTTCGTTTTACAAACTTACATCAATTATCGAAGAATCAAACCATATAAAATTAATTATTTTCATTAGTGCCTCAGTTAAACAACCTCTTCTCAACAAATAAAATATATCTTTGCACTTGGCTGCTGATACATGACATGTTGTTTCTATATTTCCATGCTGTCGTTGTTCATGATGACATGCTGTTGATTCTTCGGTGTCATGAACAAGTAGTCTTTTGCAAATTGACACTTCATCCTCATCAATTTCAAAGTCATATTTACAAGAATCATTGATCCAATGTTTAATCCTTTCTTTCGAACTACCATCATCAAGTGTTGTGGGACTTGGTGGCTCAGTCAATATTGTACTAGTATCACCATCACCCTGAGTAGCAGCTTCAGCTTGAGATTGAACAATTTGTGGTTGTGATTGTACAATTTGTGATGCTTCGCTTTCAATTGTAGTATTTTGCTGTTGATAATAAAAAATATCATTAATAAGCTCTCTACTCTGCTATTTTAAAACAACTCTGAAAAACCCAATTTTGACCTCAAATATATAACATATTATCTATGTATTTACTTGAAAGATAACTTTGACTTTGGAATGAACAAAAATGTCAAATTAGGTCTTATTATTATAGAGCCGAGTTAAAAAGAATACACAATAAAAATGAAAAGTTTGAAATGCTTAAAATATTACCCGATCTTCAGCATCTTCAAAGCTTGTCTCAGATCCAAAAGAAGTTGAATAAATTGATCTTGACGATGGATCCAAAAGGGTCGGCTCATAACTGGATGGGCTGGATGGTGAGTAAACTATGCTATAATTGCTATCGCTGTCACTTTCACTCATCTTAAAATTGTAAGATAATCCAAAGATCTCGAAATTATAAGATTAGAACAGGACAAGGTCCTGGTATATTAATCCTTTAAAATAAGACAGAATTAAAAACCGGATATGAAATAAAGGTACATAGCTATATAGGTCAAGGTCAACTTACAATTCGTAAGGTAAAGGTGTCTTTAAAAGCTCCTTTTTTATTTAGGTAAAATGTAGATAAATAGGGTAGAGATTAAATAAAATAAGGCCCCTAGGGCATAAGGATATTATTGGCAAAACTGGAGAAGTTGTCAACTCATCCCAGCTGGTCAGATGACCGGTCAAGGTCGATTTAAATAAAAAGATGTCATTAAATAATTTAATAAAATCTTTTTTATTTACTCGCTCTCGCTCTACAAATTTCCAGTGGCAGCAGTAGTATAGAATTTTTACAAAAAATAAAAACTCGCTCGACTCGAGATGCGCAAACTCGTTTGAAAATGAAATGTGATAAAAAATCTCAAAAAAATCTTTGTCCTAAATAATACTTAATTATCGAATCCTTTTGCATTGTTAATTATGTGTTGAATATGATATGAATATGAATAATGAAGTCCTATTTTGTTAGTCCGGTCACCAAGAAGGTGAGGATTGCTTGCACTGCATACTGCATACATAGGCTCCAGCAGTCAGCAGAAACAAAAATTATTTACAATTGAATCATACAAAAGCATAATTGTATAATACGATCTATCTAATTAATAAATCTAATAAATGATCCTAAATCATACCCTAATCTAATAACCCTACCTACTCATATACCGAAATGATTACAGAAAAAAGAATGTAGGTAGTTAAAGTTATTTTATTATTTTATCAATTATTTATTCTTATTCCATTTTAACCTCTTGAAAAGATAGTGCTAAATTATTTTCTTGAACAATTTCATCACGACATTTCGAGTTCATTAATTCCCGTCGGATTTCAGGTGTAATTTGATGATGTGTTTGTACCTTTAAAAGCTTCAAAAGGGCTTCTTTTTGCTCTGAACTGAAATCGAGAATAGAAGATATCATTTAAAAAATAAAGGTCTTGCTTTTGGCTTTGAATTTACGAGTAGTTTAGTAATATATAGCCTTACCTTAGATATTCTTTATAACGAGTTGCAAATGTCAATAAGGATTGATGCCAAAGTACGGGTAAAGTCCTTGAGTCTCGTTCAAATCTAAATGAAAAAATAAAAAGAGATTAAGTACTCTACCTTTGATTTGATCTAATACAGTAAAAAGATTCTGGTTATTAAAATGTCATGAAATAATAATATTTGTGTTTGTGTTCCTTACTTTAAAAAATGATAGACCAAAGAATCAACAACTCGATAAGGAAGAGCATATTTTTTGTCCAAAAACATTTTCAAAAAAATTGAATTACAGCCAGAGTAGTTCATTTCTGCAATTTTGAGCATTGCTGCACAAGAATGAAGGATTGGGATGGAATTTTGCGACATTACAGAGCCTATGATTGTAGCTTCTCGTAGTGAACAAGTTTCACTCTCGCATAAAGGTATCACGATTCCTAAAAATAACATTAGAATTAGAAATCCTGCATAGTAAATACCCATCAAAAAATAATGTTACCAACCTTTCATAAATGCTCCAGGTTTATAAAGAGCTTTTCGAAGTGATTGATAAAGATGGAAATTTAATTGTTTATACTGATGAATATCATCCCGAATTCTGGGCAAAAGAACTAAATTAAAGAATCTCTGGGCCATTTTTTCTTTCAGGTTTGCAGTAAACATTCTTGCTACAGTAGAAAATGAGTCAGAGTCAATTATTAAGTCATTTGCATTGTTCGTATTACTTATTATATTATAAAAATTTGGACTTTCAAAGCTGAATTAAAAAGTAGAAAATTAAAAATTAGCCCAGAAAATGAATTATCTGGCGCTTATTATTATATAGATTAAAAAAAAACATTAAACTGCTCTAGTATTAAGAGTAGCCTTAAGACACAGTATATTAACAAAGGTAATTTTTAATAAATATAACTTTTAAGATATAAATTAGTAAAGGTAAAGTTTTTGACATAAGATTAAAAACTAGTTTTTTGCGGTTTAGAAATAACATAACATACTTGCTTGATACATGGATGCAGCTGTCCAGCAATTTGGGTCAGTGATGAATAAAATTTGTTCCCAATTTGAAAGTTTAGGGATAATTTTAAATGCTACAACAAAAAATTAGTAAATTAAGTCTTCAAAATATAAGATTCAGAATAATTTAAGTTTACCTTTTGGAACTTTACCACTACGATACTTTGACATAACATCTTTGACACCTAAATACATCTTTTCCACTCGTGGATCTAATTTTTGTGTTGATATTCCTTAAAATTAAGAAGGTTATGGTTATATTATAGTTAAAAATTAAAATGCATTCTTTTCCAGATTGGTAATTGGTACTATGCATGTACATATTAATAAAAATACCTGCATCAGAAAATTGAGACTCTAGTTCAGTATGTTTTTCTGTAAATTTTTCCAGAATTATATCTCCAACCCCTGCTGAAGAATTTCCTGACTCTTCTTCTGGCTTCTCTTTTTTCATAAACAGTTCCATTGCTCTTTCGTCATCCGAATTTATTTCTATGTCACTAGCTTCATACCCTCCATCATCTTGTTCTGATGCTTCATCTGAGTCTTCATTATCATCATGGGGAGATTTTCCCAAAAAGTTTGATGATTTCTTTGTAACCTTACTACCACCAACCTCTAAATCTTCTACATCATCTTCAAGTTGTAATTGCTGTTTACGAGCTTCTTTCAATATTTTTCTTGTTGTTTTTTCATCAGCAAACTAAATAAAATATACGTATAGGTTAGGTGAAAAGCATTTAAAACTCAAAATCAAAGCAATTACCTCTGGATCTTCTACATCACCACCTTTATTTTTCCTTTCTTTACAATCAGCTGGATCAACATTCCGGTCTTTAACAATCTGTTCACCAAGTGATGCTCTACCAAGTGGATTACTTCTGGACACCTTCGATTTATCCCTTTTATATTTACCCATGGCCTGGTCAACTCCTAAATACCTGCCTAGTCAAAAAATTCAAAGTCAATCATTATTAAAAGTTATAAATATAATGTATAATGTGAAATGTGTAAAAAAAAATATTTTGCCTATAATGCTCTTATTTTAATATCTATATAAGCTAATACTTAACTTATATTCGTTTAATTTAATTCTACTAAACAATTAAATCTGTAACACGTTAAAACCCGGATTTTAAAAGCTGAATTGATAAAAATGCAAAAATACAAATCACACCCTCTGCTTCACAACAGTATCAAGTACCTTCAGCAATTGTTTTTTTATATTAATTCAGTCCTGAAAATCCTGACTATACTAATGTCTCAATCCTACAGCCTACATAATATAAATTGCATACAAATAAGGTAAAAGCTCTGATTTTCAGAGCTGATCAGCTGAAATCATAGTAGTCTAGTCATTTCATACCTACTAACTTGTACTAACCACTACCTAAGCTAGGCAGGTTATTGTATTTTGGTAATTAGAGTTAATTGTAATTATTTACTGTAATTGTAGTAGGTTTTTGATTTTGATTTGATGAGAATTTTTACTTTTACCAGATTTAATTTAGAAAGAATGGAAGGGTCTTACCAAAATTTGTAGATCTGCGTGTCCTGGACAAACAGAAAATGATTTTTTGACCTAATGACCTAAGTAATTAACTTAAAAACAATTTAAATTTTGCCTAAATTGATATTCAAATCCAAAACACGGTAAAAAAATTTCACGTGTGTGCTCGGCAGTCTGCAGTTGTTACTTATTACTGATTTGAAAAGATTGTGCATTAAAAAATGCCTGATTCGAAATTCGAAGCGGCTATTTAGTATACAACAATTTCTAGAGATATTTTTTTTGTGATGATTTTGATTTTTTGATTGTCTATTTTATTGGTTTGACCTTTTGACCTTTTGGCTGAATAATTAAAATTGAAAAGTGTGAGGCTTTTGACCTTTGACACTTCTATAATTCCGACTCGAACTTCTTCTATTGGTTGCAAAGCAAAATGATTATGCATGTTTAAAAGGTAAGTCACTTTAAAGTCACTCACTCACTCCTACACTTCTCCACTTTTTTAATTTACAAAATTAAAAGAATTTTGCATGTTCATAGGCATCGGCATAGGTCATGTTATAAGTATAAGTATTAAGTAAGGTCATTGAGTAAGGTCATTGAGTAATGTTATTAGGTCTAGTCATTAGATTAGAACATGTTAACTAGGCTTAGGACTTAGGATCAGAATTTCACTTAAGAAATCTGAAATGCAATGCATGCAAAAACCAAATTAGAGCGCCTCAATTCAATTAACAATTTTATAATAGGTAGGGTACTACAAAATATTCTGTGTCGTGTCTTATCACTATCACTAAGCATATCGATGCATACATACTACATACATACTCGATTAGGATGAAATCTGGTTCCTCAGAGAATTGCTAATGCATATTGTGATTAAATCGAAGTTCGATTATCGAACCCTGGACTGGTCTTATCTTGAAATCTGGTTTTTAGTTTATGAAGAGCCGAATTAAATGAGAAGAAATTTTAAAGAGATACATAAAATATTAATTTTAATATTAATATTTGGCAACTAATTATAGAATTTATTTCTATTAACTTAATAATTTAACAATCAATAATACATGTATAATAAGTACAAGTACCATACCTAGTAATTTAACAATTAAAATTAAAATAAGACAATATGATTCAAGTAAAAATTAAAAGTAGAATTAGGTAACGATTTTTATATTTAGCTAACGGATAAGTAAGTTAGTTAAAAGTAGTTACCTACATATCTTTTTAACTGACTAGGGACTAAGGTATGAAATATATTCCTACTTTAATGTATTTAATAAAACTACATTATTAACTAATCTAATAAGTTATAGGTACTTGCTTAAACTAATTTTGATATTTTTAAATTTCAGGTTTGTTAAAACAATTTCATACCGCTTGACATCCAGCAGTTCCTTTTTATAGAGAGAAAAATTGAAGACGAGTTAAAATTATTTTGGACAAAATATCGGAGCAGACTACAAGTCAGCAGACTAGATTCTAAAATTGTTTGGCATTTGGACACTTTGGACCCGTGTTTTAAGAAAGACTTGTTCTTCTATAACAATCAGGAATATCCGCTGGTGAGTTACTATTATTTAAAAGCGACGATAAATCATTTCCACTAAAGTAGATTAGCTTCAATTTCTCAGTTATGAAGAGAATACTACAAAAAAATCAGTCAATCAAGCAAGAAATTAGATCCTCCATAATTCTTATACTACATTAAAGTAGAGAATGCATAGTATACTTGTATTTAAAAGCATTTTTTTTACCTAAAGATGAGAAAATTTACAAGGTAAATTCCAATTGAGAGATAGTAGATCGCTGAAGGGGTTTTTGCAAAGGTGTTCGAATACACTACTGAATAAAGAGGCACTGCGATTAAAGGCACTGAAATATAAAAATATAAGGTATCCATTAAAATATAATATATCTAAACTTCATTTAAGATTTAAAGAAGAAAAGTTTATTTATTATTCAATTAGGTAATTCAGCCCTGAAATAATATTATTTCATACTTGGATAAGAATTTAATATAGGTAGGGTAGGGGTAGGGGTAGGGTACTTATTTATATTTTCATTTTACCTAAGGCTTCAATGCACCCCAAGAAAGCAAATATTTTTCCTAAGATGATAAAATGTTATTAACTCTTAACTGAAATTTATATATTACATACAATATGTAGTAGGGTATAGTATGACAATGACATTGACAATATTCGTGTTATTTATCTAATCAAACCTCTTTCATCTCGAAGTACACATTTCGATGCTAAGCTTCTAACCGATAAGGGTCCGATTACACCACATATGTCGATCATTGAACCTAAGGATTAAAAAAAGGGATGATTTTCAATTTTAGTGTACATTTAGTGATAAATCATATTTACTTAATAGATCTGCCTTAAGCCTTACCATAAAATAAATATTGTGATTTCGGTGCTAAGGCTATAAAAATTCTTGAACATGCCCTTGATGCAGCAGCCAATGATCCGGAGAGTGTGTCACTTATTTTCAAAATTTTACTAAAGATGGGCATTACGAGAGTTAAACCAAGGACGATTATAATAGATTCACAAATTGTCCATAAACTGAATTCCTGTTCTCGCCATCCAAATTTATTCCTTGTGAATAGATATTTCAAATTCATTTCACCTGATCAGATAGAAAAAAATTTCATTAATTCATTAGGTGCGGTGTAGGTACATAGTAAGTATGTATTAGCGACCATCTCACTTCTTAAAATGATGGAATATGATGGATATTTTTGACTTACCATGATAAGCAATGCCATACATTAACATGATTAATCCGAGTGCTAAAAGACATTTTCTTGTATGATTAGGCCTTTTCTTCAAAATGGCTTTTATGGATCCAACAATGAATTCAGTAACTGATGTTGTATTGTTGTTTTCAATAATAATCGACTGATCAACAAAAATGGAACCTGGACCATTTTCTTGTTCCTGATAATTTGTATTGTTATTATTGTTATTATTTAAGCTGTTTAATTTCGAGCTATTCGTTTGAGATTCATTTTGTAGCTTCAAAACCATTGGTGGTTTTAATAGTGATGGGAATACGGTTGGATTAGGATTCAAATTAAAATTGATTGTTGATGTATCATTAATTTGCTCACTGTATAATCTCATTCTTCTGTATCCCATCGTTCCATAACCAAATCGATTAGTATTTCCATAATATTGTGATGGTTTGGGTTTTGGTACTTCAGGTAGAACACAAGCTGTATAAAGGATTCCTGTTAGGTGAAAGAGAAAACTTGTAGCAAATACACATGTATATCCACCCTTATCAAATAGATAAGCTCCAAGAAATACTCCAACAGGTGTTCCTAGTCAAATTATAAAGTTTGCATCAATATACAAATTGTGGTGGAACAGGAGAAAAAGAGCATTATAATTTATGACTATTTTTTAGTAAACTCAAGATATCAAGATCAAGATATAAATTTTTTAAATTTTTACCTATTTGCCAAAAAGCTTCCGCAATACCCAACCTCCAAGTTCTGTTTCTTGGAACACTTGAATCAGCCAGATAGCTGAACGCAGCCATGTGAAATACAGCATTTGTACCGCCTAGAGAGTGGGGTAGGGCCACGGTAAATAAAAGAACCAAAGGTGACCATTTCATAAAATAAGCATTAACAAGTAGACCAAAACTTCTTATCAATTTTCCAAATAGTGAAAGCAAAAGCGGCGGCTTTCTTTTTCTATTTGCATCACTCCAAACACCTTGAGAAATGGAGAATAAAATAAATTATTATTCATACTACTTCATTGGATACTTCAACATCATTTAAAAAAATATAACATTTTCTAATCATTTACCGAGAAAAAGTACAAGAAATATTGGCAGTGAATTTTCAACAAGCGAATTCATTAAAAGAAAAGTAGACGATTCCCCCTAAAAATAAAATGTTATTGAAAACATGCCTACTTTTAAAACTTGAAAATTGTACACTATAAGATATAATATCTAGTTAGTTAAATTTATGGCTATTTACCTGTATAGTTTCTTTCACTTCAATTAAATATGGATCATTTATATCGATATCATCGACTGAGGATTTTGTATAATTCTCACAAGTTTGACTATCATAATGTAAAGTATTTCGGCAGATCTTCTCGATGAACAAATTTTGAAATATCACGAAAGTTAATGTATCACCTAAAAATCAAAGATCTAATTAAACTACTTACCTAAATTACTATATCCGTAAAATACCAATAAATGGTATTTAAAATGTAAATAATTTTAAGTAGAAAATTTACCGGCCATTTGCAGAAACATTACAGGCTCAATTGTAATCGCTTTTAATTTATTCCAACCCATTTTAATTGTAAATTATCCGAACGATATTGGGAATTATTAAAATATCATACTTTTAACTTTTTTAATAAGAAATTTCTATGTTTATTAGGGTATTATTTTTTAACTTGAAGTAGTAGTCAGTAGTACAGACAGTAGAACTTTTTTCCACATTTTGAATAGGTAAAAAATATATGTTTTAAAAAACACTTTAAAAGGTTTTAAAGAAATGATGATTTTGGTTATACCTACCTAATCGTGTGTTTCAGAAATCATCAAGTCCCAAAAGCAAAAGGAAATTAATATGAAAATGAAATAAACACTGGACACAAAGCACAAACCGCCTATCTCCTCTGATACTATTGCTTGTATGTCTGAATTTGAATAAATTGCAATTTGTAGAAGTGGTCAAGTGGTGGTCATTGATATATCAGTAACAGACAGGACATATGTGTAGTCAAGCAAGTCAGTATTGTGTCCACTCCACTATTCACTAGTAGTAGTGAGCATGTTATGAAATATTCTAATTTATCTTTTACTTGAAAAAATTAATCCCGATCTGCTGACTAGTACATTGCATATGCATAGTACTTTTCAGGTATTTGTTTTTGTAATTGAATAATTGTAATGAGTAATGAATAAATGATGCTCATCTTCAGACATAAGGATGCTGTCATTAGGTTAAGGTATGTATAGGACCTATACTATAGGTATGTTGTGTTGTATAATGTATACCCTACTAGATGATACGGATGCTCTAGCTCTAATAACTGCTTTATCTGATCTGATTGTAATAATTTGTATAATTTGTTTTGTATTAGTATGATACGCACTGCCCGTAATCTTTAAATAGTAATATATGTAATAGGTAGGTACTTATACTACGATTTATAAAGCACTTCTCTTTCCCTGTTTTACATCGTACCATATCTTATCATTTGCCTTCTCTGCATACGTGTATAGAGGAATTATGCATATAATAAGGAAAAATAATAAATTTACCTACACTACAATTACATTACAATTACATAGATTACAATATCATATCATATACTTAGAAGTCATAAATTTCATTTGAATAACATTGGCATTGAACTATTATCTTTCAGTTGGCCTTAAAAGGTCACTTCAGCTCAGCTTCCAGTTTCAGTTTAATCAGTAATTCAGTAGTAAAGTTTCCCAGTAGCATTCTTATTTAAATAATATAATAGTGTTACAACTCATTTAAAAATATATTTGAATATATACCTAGATTCTAATTTCGTATTTCGTATTCGTACGTTTCATTTACCCCATTATATAAATGAGTCAATTTTGTGATGATTTGTTTTTGCTCTTATTCCTTTGTAGTAATGAAATGGTTCAAGGATTTTTTTGGGGTAAAAATCTATCTCAATAAAATATTGATTGTGAAAGGCTTGAGCACTTGAGTTTATATGATTTTGATTAGGTAGATAATATATGTTTATAATTTAATGATCGATCTGGAATTTTAGATATCATTAATCATTATTACGTATCTGTATATATTTTAAAATATTCGAGATGAGATAAGATATCATTTTTTAAATTTTTTTTAGATTAATAAATCAACAAGAATAAGATGCCTACAGTAATCGCCCTTGATGTTTCGCTATCTATGTGCCGTCCAATCCCAGGCAGTTATCCTTCAGATATTTCAGACGAGGATATCCCTACAAGAAAAAAATTGGCGGCCGAGGCAATAAATCAATTCTTGGACCATATACAAAATCATAATAAGTTGGAATTTGTGTCTTTGGTAAGTATGTCAACAAATCATGCAGGATTGTATTAAGAAAAGAATTAAGTATCTATTATTTGAGATTTGTTCTTTTTAATTTTATTTTTTAGATATCCTTCTCTTCAGATTATCAAGTTTTGGCTTCTTTTACGAGAGATTTGGATTTTGTTCGTACACACTTGATCTCATTACCAGATTTTGACAAAACGAATTTCAATGCTATACTTGAGGGAGTGTCTGTCATTGTCCATGATTCTTGGGGTAACAAATTTTTTACTTTTATTTAAAATCTTTTTCTAACAATTAAGTTGAAATCATGCCAAATTAATTTTATAGGCAGTTCAGTTCCTATAAATGTTCTGCTTGTCACTGATGGTAATCCAGGATTTGGTAAAAAATTATTTAAAAAATTAATACTACTATACTATACTAGTTGTCCCAGTGGCGGCTCCAGCTATTGTGCCAGGTGTGCCGGTGCACACCCTAATTTTTTGGCAAATATACACTAGATATTATTGGTTTTCGAATCATGATCAATTAGAAAAATTTTAATATTGGGACTAAATTAAATTTTTAAATTTTTTTTAATTTTTGGCCATTTTGGCTTTGATATTCAACCTAACACAAACTCATTAATGTATTAGGGTTATCCCAAAAGATATGGCGAAAATATTTAGGCTATAAATTGTATACTTAAGTCCATCGAATATAGAACAAATGAGAAGATCTCGATAAAATATTTCACGGATACATATCTCTAATCTGAAAGCTATTTGATGCTTTGAAAAGCATGTAAAAAATTATAGATCAATGAACTGTGGACGTTTTCAATAGGGGAAATTTTTTTTTAAATTGAATAACTTGCTCCAAAAGACTTGAAACGTCAAGATTTGAGATTCCGATCCCATGTTTTTCTAAAATTTCTTTAATCTTGAATTCTCAACTCAAGTTTTTTTTGGAAAAATTTAGACTCATTTCAATTTTTTACAATTTTTCTCCCAAGTAAAAAAAATCTCTTGCTAATTTTGATCTATAACATTTGACCTAACTTTAATCTTATCATCAAGTTTTCAGACTTGTAATTTTCATAAAATTCTTTATCTATTTCATTCAAATACAACCTTCTAAACTTTCTAAAAAAAATCCGATGGTCATTCTTATATAATCAATAATTACACCCAAAAAATTTTGACCATATTTTGGATAACCCTGTATGGCAATGGCAAACTAGTGTTTTAATCTAACAGTTGATGAATATATTTAAAAAAGGTAATCCTAAAGTGGCAAAATAACACTCAATTTATAGCACATTGAAAATTTAAATATAACTTTTATTAGTTATTAAATTTTCATTTTAAAAAGGATATTTTCTGCTTTTATACTCGTATAAAGCCAGAAAGCCTATTAGAACGCAAAGATATCCTTATTTACTAATTTAGACTAGATAGATCAGAAGATTTATGCACACCTAGTTTTTAAAAGCTAGAGCCGCCACTGATCCATATACACTTTACGGATAATAGCAGAGAAACATGTAGGTATGTACATAGGTACCTACATGCTTTTGCAGTGCGAATGCAAATCATTTATCGTAGTACAAAGTCATTTAATTTAATATACGATAATATAAAGTATAATATGGTACAGAATACATACAGATACATACAGATACAAGAACATAAATAAAAGGATATTAAGTTGAAAGCTAGCCAAAAAATTGAACTCGGTGAATTGAACTTATGTATCATTCACTAGCATGTTGAACATTGGTTATTCGTATCCTCCTAAGATTCTATAATAATATGCAAGTAAGCTGGTATTCATAAGCCTGTGCAAAGTTTTCAATTTCAATTTCAAAGTTTCAAACCCGTTTAATTCATCCCAACCCAACTAGTGTAGCTTCAGAGCAAAAGTCTTAAGACACTTGTTTTTCCATTGAAATTTGTATTGAAATTTGCAAGGCCTTTAGCATATTTTTTCATTTCAGTGCCTACCTAGTATATTGGTGGTGGTGGTCGACAGTTTATCTATTCTGAGTTTTAGATTTAGATTTGGATTTGATATATATATATATAGCATTTTTTTACAAAATCAAATATTTTCATAAATTCCTACATACCTACCGATACTTTATTTTTATTACTTGGTTTTTGCATTGTGATTGTGAGGGGTAAAAGTAGACCTTGTATTTCTTCAATATTCGGTAACCATTGTCTTACCGAGTGTCTTACATTTAGTAAGTAAGTAAATTTCAATGACATAATCGGAAAAATATTTTCTAATAAAATGTTTTATCGCCTATGATTGTTTTATTGGGTGTTTACTGCATTCACTGGTTAAGAAAAACAATTAGAGAAATTATTTTTAGTGACATAAATACTTAAAAGTAAAATTTGGTTTTTGAATTATCCAAAATTGTATTTATCGAACTCTACTCGTATATACATATGGACATTGTGATTGTGATTGGAAATTGTAAGAAATTGTGTGCTGTTTTTTTTAAAGATATTTATTACCTACCTAGGTTCTAATACAATTAGGTTCAAAGTGTATCTTATTTACTAGTTGACCGAGTGGGTATAAAACAATTTTAAAAAATTTCATTAACTATTTAGTGACTAATAATTTCCTTATATACATACTCTAAAAACTGGTAGTTAAATTCAAGATACATTCAGTTTTAACATATTACTGAGCCCAAAAATAGTGTCATTTTTTTCCCCCCAAAATGGCAGACAATGAAAATGAGGATAATCCTGAAGCGAGAGCAGCTCAAGCTGCAGCAGCTCTTAACCAAGTAAATCAGCCCTCCAATGGAAATGAACCAGTAGTCGAACCAGTAGTCGAATTGACAGCCTTTGAAGAATTTTGGAAATTTGTTAAAAAACACCGAAATATTTTCATCACCTTCGTGGCCATAGCGTGCGTAGTATCGGTCATCTTAATTTTCTCCCTCGTTTCCATAAATAAAACTGAAGACAATGAACCTCCTACAATTCAGGTTCAGGTTGAGGTCAAGCCAGATAATTTTTCAAAAATTCAAGAATTGTTACTATATAACTTGTCAACTACAACGTCCAAATCGAGTCCATCAGAAGACTGGGAAACTCCTATCAGGTAAATTAAGATTTTCATTACACAACTATTTTCAAATTAGTCTGTTTTGAAACTCTTTGACTTTTTCAAGTAGATTTTGTTGTAAAGATATTAACTACACTTCAAGAAGATTCTTTTAATACCTACACTTTACTCATGATAAGTATAATATTTAAAAATAATTAGGCATTTTTTATAATTTTGCAGTGCCAGATACACATATGAATCGAACTTAAGACTCGATACAAATGTGGTTCCAGTACACTACGAGATAAACGTCCAGCCTGATTTTGAAACTTTCCTTTTTAATGGGTAAAATAATATATTACTTTTACTAGGTATATATATATATACATATACAATACAAAAACAATTATTCTAAACGAATCTTTGACATATGTTATAGCAAGTACTACTATAACTATAAGTACTTTAGTCGTATAGATCTCGTATATATAATATATGCATGTAGTAGTAGAGGGTATCAAACTCTGCTGATTCTGATTGATTGTTCTGTCATTTCTTACCTTTTAACTTTTATAAATCACAATAGAATATAGATTCGTTCAATTCCAAATTTATCTTTCGATAAAAAAATTCAAAAATTTCATATACCTATACAAGTTAACTCATTTTAACTATGTATAATTATAATTATAAGGGATTTTTTAGCTCGTTTTCTTGCATAATATTTTAATATTTTTGGCCAATATTTTGATGAATTTAGAATTCCTATCTATCGATTCTATCTGTAACTTGTTACATCTTGTAAATTTTAGCTTGAAATTTTTAAATTGATTTTCGATCTTTCAATGTATTAATACAAATACAAATAGGGTATTTGAGATTATGTACGGCTCCGATTTAAACTGTCCCCCTTTTTGGCTCTTTTTGACCCCCAAATCGACACTCTTTTTGACCCCTGTATC